>JAUZSX010295523.1:0-13664 GCA_034780655.1 Idiosepius hallami
GAGCAGTTCATCTAGGTGAAGGGTAACACCGAATATATAAAGCCCGGGTAAAGAGCACGTAAAAAATGGCCTTGTGCTCACCAAGTAAATGGGGTTCGTAAACTTGGGGGTGCTCACCAAGTAAATATCAAATATCATATAGGGAAAGAGAGATAGGCAGAAAGAGTTAACGAGCCCCATCTGCCAAAGGCTGCTAATGAGAAAGTAATGGCTTTGACTGGGATTTGAACTCACGTAACACGATCTCACGACCAGAGCTTCTAGAAATGCTCCACCGTCGCTGCCCTAAAGTAAAAGCTACTAGTCACTAACTTAGTGACTAGTGGGTTTTACTGATCATAACAATAGTTGGATGCGATGAGTAAATACTGATTTATTGAAGACATCAATGCAATAAAAATCTATAAACTTGCGTCCCTTTGTTCTGTGAAGTGCATAATATTTGCTAATGAGGAATACTCTTTTATATTCAATTTAATCCTTTGAACCCCCCCAAAATTACCAAGTAGTCACTCAGGGTCATTATATTAGAAGAACACATATATCGGGCTCTTAGGGTCAAAAGGTTAACCAACTATTATGGTGTTAATCCTTAGAATCCTAACTTAGCAAAATTACCAACTAGTCACTCAAATGCGTTCTATGAGTCGATTATTTCAGGAAGGAAATATCAGTGTATCTTTTTTTGCCTTAGGTCACCAGGGCCGATATATCGGCCCTTTAGGGTCGAAAGGCTTAAAGGGTTAAGTATCGGTGTGAGTTTTAAATGAACTTTTTAATCATAAATCACACAAATCATGCGCATAAAAAAAAATTGTTCGAAATCAAATGTGCACTTATCTGAACTTTAATTACTTATCCTTTGAACCCCGAATTATCAAAATTACCAAATAGTCACTCAAAGCCTTTATATTAGAGGAACATATTAAAGTTAAAATAATGGTGTGTCTTTTTTTTAGCCTCATGTTGTCAGGGCCGATATATAGGTCTCTTAGAGTCCAAAGGTTTAAACTTAAAAACCCCGAAATACTCGCCCCGCCATTTTATGTCTACTTTATTAATCGTTACGCAATTTCGTCTTCCAGTTTTATTATTGATTACTTGTAACTAGATCCAAAGCGTGAGGCCTATTGAAAGTTGGGACTCCGCCAAATCATGAAGTACCCTAAGGTTGTCAAACTGCCAAGAAAAAACAAAAAAAAATGATAATTCTTGATGTTTAGGGTTGGTATTTAAGAAACCCAAGGATTATATCAGCATTAAACAACATTCTTTGATCATGAGGAAGATTATCATCATCATTAATCATACAACAGTCGCCAAAATACTACATTTACTCAATGGACTATCCTACTTAACACTTTCAACCCTGACTTATCAAAATTACCAAGTAGTCAATCAGAGTCGTTATATTAGTGTAACATATTAGGGTCAAAATATTGGTGTGTCTTCTTTTCCCTTATGTCATCAGGGTCGATATATCAGCCCCTTAATGTTTAAATGATTAAAGCCAAAAATATTGGTGTCTTCTTTTGCCTTATGTTGTCAGGGCCGATATATCGGGCTCTTCGGATCCAGAGGAGTAAATAAAACTAAATGTTAGGTACAGGACACACTTACTCCTCTATTTGAACCCTGACCTATCAAAATTACCTAGTAGTCACTCAGAGTCATTATATTAGACGAACATATTAGGCATCGAAATTGAAGCATTGGTAACAATTCAGCCTCTTGAATCGTAGTACGCGAGTTCAAATCTCAGTCAAAACCATTGTATTCTCTTTAAAAATGGCCTTGTGCCAAACTTGCTGCTCACAATGTAAATATGATATTAGAGGAACATATTAAAGCCAAAATATTGGTATGTATTTTTTTTGCCTTATGTTGTCAGGGCCGATGTATCGGCCTCTTAGGGTCTAAAGTGTTTAAAAAAATTCTACAAGTGTTGCCAGGTTTAAAAAAAGTATTATGACGTTATCATAGCGTAATTTGTTTATAAAAAAAAAACAAATTCAAATAATTTCGCTGGCAACGCAGGAAATTTACATCTTTTGAATGTTCAGTGGATTACAAAGTTTATTTTTACCTTTGAATCAATCCCTAGCTATAAACTGTATCAAGCCTGAATAGAATTCAAAACATGTTTGAAATGGTATCATATGCTGCTTTCCATACGGCTGAAATTGCTACTTACATTACTTCCTTTATACCTAAAACTATTACCCGTATAAGTGATTTTATGGTCTATATAACTACAATCATAGGATATGTTTTCATCGAAATATATACCTACTTCACTTGCTTTGTCGATGGACTGGTTACAAATATCAGTAATTTTATGGCTAAAATAGTCGTTTTTATAACTGTAATTGTGGTTGAGACCCTTGGTTACGTCAATTGTTTCATGGTTGAGGCGTATGATAATATCATCTATCCTTTGACTGAACTGGTTGCCTACTTGTTTTGTATTCTCGATGAAATAGCAGTTTACCTTTTGTGTCCTTTAGTTGAAGTAGTTTTCTATTTCATGTGCCGTACGGTTGAGACTTTAATCTACGCGGGAACCATTGGAGTGGAGGTGTTTAACAACATGGACATTAATTAATCGTTGCGAAACATTGTTTTGACCAAAACTGTTATAACTCTGAACATAACGAAGGGATTAACTTTACATTTAAAGCAAGCAGACTGTGTTTTCTTAAAAAAAAAATCCACGCAATGCGACTTCTTACTTTAATTTTACTTCTGGACAAAGAGAGTGCGGTGACTATAAAATTTTAATTTTTAATTCATCAAATTCCCTGTGTTCACCGTTATACAATAATAATACATTGTCTCAATAAATTATTAGTCGTCTTTCCTTTACGGTCTGTCTCAATTTATTCTTTAGATTGCTAGTATTTTGATCGAATTGAGTTGAAATCATTGCAGTTGATTCGTATGTGTTTTAATATAAATGGTTCATGGCAACCAATGCATGTTGGGGTTACTTCATTTTTTAAAAGGTAAGAGTGAGTAACATGGGTATGTCCTATCCTGAGTTTGAAAGAAATAAGACTATATAACAAAATTTAAACTTTCATATTTTATAGAAACCCCTGTTACCTTCATCATTAACCAATACCTAAACAGAATCCGGTATTAAATAACCTCTAATGGTTGATATGCTGTTAAACAAATCAATCTATGCTAGAAATAAAAGCTTGTCTCATTCTATCAAAATCATTTGTGAAAGATTGTCATTAAATATTTAATGGGTAAGTCCACTTGTGGCAGTGGATAGGCAGTCAGACTTCAAAATCGTAATTTACGAGTACTACTTGCATTCATAATTATACTAATACCCTTGAAAAAAGTATGAATTTCCACATTCCCTGCTTATTGATTAAATAGTACTTACTATGTTATTTTAAAAAAACAAAAAAAATACGAGTTGACAAACAAAACATTTATTGAAAAATTGTGGATCTTGGCATTAAATGACCTAAAAAGGATGATAAACGATACGACAAACCAATGAATGAATGAATCATCAAAAATGATTGTTTTCAGCATTAAATGACTTTAAAAAGTTGATATCATATTTACTGAGTGAGCACCAACCCAAGTTTGGCATAAGGCCATTTTTATGTGCTCTTATCCGGGTTTATGCATTCGATGTTACTCTTCACCTGGATGAACTGCTCTCCCAAGTTAAGCCTCATCTGCTCAACGCAACTAAAGGT
This sequence comes from Idiosepius hallami, assembly GCA_034780655.1. Lineage (NCBI taxonomy): Eukaryota > Metazoa > Mollusca > Cephalopoda > Idiosepiidae > Idiosepius > Idiosepius hallami. Next base: position 3,726 of record JAUZSX010295523.1, read on the forward strand.
GAATGTAATGGTTTTTTGATTGGGATTTGAACTCTCATACTACGATTCCAGCTTTTACCAATGCTCCAACTTCACTGCCTAATAAAAAGGTTGATATGCCATGAAACTAAAAAATAAAAACAACAAATATTTGATATCTTTCAAAGGTTTGTCTAATAGAATTTTTTGAAAACATTTAATTGCAGATGGTATATGGCCATCTGTCTTGCAAGACAGGCAATTTGTATACACTAAATTATCTTTGTTGAGGGCTCTGTCTCACCATACCTGTCCTAGGCTTCCAAGTGCTTACATGCTTTTCCTATCTTATGAAATATCTTATGCTTGAAGATGAAGCATCCTGAGTGTAAACAAGATATATTTTTACAGGCTCATTATATGCTTAAATTTTTTGTAATCAGTTTCGCCCTTCACCTAGATGAGTTATTCTCCCTTGTTAATGAGCCTCATCTACTTGAGTAAATGTGATGGTTTTGATTTGGATTTGAACTCGTGTAAAGCCATTCCAGAGACCCAAGTTTTTAGCTGTTATTCAGCTGGGACTCAAATTTGCATACCACATGGTGTAAAACAAATGTTCTAATGACTGGTCCACAGCATAGTTATGTGTTCATAATGGCAATTTTTACGCCCTGACTCTTAATTATAACTGTGCTGTTCCTTCTAGATGATTTTCTTCAATTATCAGAGGTATTTCGAGAAGAAACTTAGCCAAGAAGACCTCTAAATACACGAAGTACATCTATTTGAATTTTCAGAGTTTTGGAGTCAATAGGGAACACACCCAAAAAGTTCCATTTAATAAGTTTAAGGAAATTGAAAAATAAATTTCGATTTAAACAAAAATAAATGAACCATAATGATCGTTTTAATCTACCGAAAGGTAGTGTTGGTCTAATTTAACTATATCCATGTTCTGTTGTTGTTTTTCCAAAAAATGTACTTTTGTTACACAGATATACACACTAATTTTTAAAACAGATGTGCAGTTGACGTGCCCCTGTGGATAGGTAGTCCAGTTATGGATTGAATATTGAAACTTGTGTTATTAAAAAAAAATTGTGTGTATAAAATGTTTATCAAAATAACTGTTCTAGGCATTAAAATGACCTAAAAAGGTTGATATGCCATAAAACACAAAACAATCAATCAATCAAAACGGATTTTGTTTTAAATATACAAAGTTCATAATTTTGGTGCCTAACAAAACAAATCTACCTTAAAAAGCCTTTAACTTTTGAAATAGTATTGTACATATATAGGGACCCCAATTTTCCGTTTCAAATTTTCCTTTATTCCGTTTCAACTTTTAGTAAATTCCGTTTTCACATTTACAAAATTTAATTTTCCTTGGTTATTAGGTTTATTGAATTTTTAATACTTTTATGAGAAAAATTAACCCTCTCGACATTAAGGGGCCGATATATCGGCCTTAGTAACCAAAGGCAAAAAAGACACACTGACATTTCGACCCTATTATATTTTTTAATAGAACAGCATTTAATTTAACATGGAAAATGATTTCACTAAAAAAACAGAATTCCGTTTCAAATTAACAATTCCGTGATTCCGTCCGCGATTCCGTGATCGCGGAAAATTGGGGTCCCTACATATAGGTGCACACGATAACACCTTATATATAGGTGCATCTTATATGTGCTTTAACCTGCTAATCATTACGTGGAAAGATCTATGATTTGGATACAAAATAGAACAAAAAAAAAGCTGTTAACAGGTTTTCGTAACTGTTGCTGATGGATATATTGGTTGTTTGCACCATTCTTAGCTTTAAAAGCTGAGATGGACGATTCTAGATTGCACTCTCTGTCTCCATCCATCCTTGCTCTCCTTTCCTTCCTCAATCTGTTTCTCTCTCTCTTTCCAAGAAATAGTGATGCCATTTGCAAATTATCATCAATCAACTAATGTCTTGGCTGCACACTAGGGATTAAACAAAAGCAAGTACATGCAATAAAACAAGCAGAGAAACAGCAGAACATAAAGTGACTAATTTTCTCTTAAGAGAAATAATAGTCTTTTGATTTTTCCATTTTGGAAAGAGAGAAAGAAGAAGTAGTACTTAGAATTTAAGATGAAGCCTTAAGTATTACTCAAAATCTAAAGCACTAAGTTTGTTCTATTGCCTGAAACCTGCATTAAGCTGTGTGTGCGTGTGTGTTTATTTCTCCGAGGCTTAATCAATTTATCGTATTTGCTGTTGAGGGATTCACACAAACAGATTTCTTTATTGGCATTTTTCATGTTTTTAGTTTGTTTAAAGATGTGAAGGATTTTATTACTAATTTTGTTTGGTATTTACAATTAGAAAAACAAAAAGACTTTATAGTCGAAGGCCCAAATGTGCACATATATATATATATATATATATATATATATATATAATCTAATGTCTTTACTGCTTCTAAACTTAAAAGCAGGATTAATTTACTAACAGAATATGAGAGAATTGAAGTCTGGTAGTGATCTGTAAAGTTTACACATGCACGTGTGTGTGTGTAATAATGTGTGTGTGTGATAGAAAAATTAATTAGAAAAAAACAAACAACAAGATTCAGTGTCAAAGTGTTTTGGATGTTTTTCCTTCTTCAGGGCACATTTATTATTATTATTATTATTTGTCCTTAGGTCTTGTTAGGGACAAGAAATTAAATATTTTTAAAAAAGAGAAAATTTCAAAGATATAAATAAATCCGTATAGACGAACACACACACACACACACACATATTTAGTGAGATTATATTTTAAAAAAAAAAAAAAAGGCTGAATGAAGCACAAGGTGAGACATGCAATGTACTCTAGAGACATTACGAGAAGCCCAAAGTCCTTGTTATGGTTGTCAATTTTGAAAAAGTATCATGTCTGCTGGGAGGGTGGGGTACTGGTGTTTTGAGTAGTGCGATTTATTTTTCTGGGCTGGCTGACTGGGTTTTGTTGGGGAGTAGTAGTAGTAGTTGTAGTAGCCAGCCAGCCAGCCAGCCATTTGCATTGTAAAGGCATGCTTCTTTGTATGTAGTTGTAACATCAGTTATAATCTCTTCTCTAACTCCTCTCTAAAAACCTGACTTCTCTCTCTCTCCCCACCTCCGTTGTCCTCGGTTGCAGCACACGCTTGCTTTTCATCGTGTCTTCTTGTTGTCGGGTTGAGTTATTGATTTCTTACTGGCTTAAAGCAGTGGTTATCAAATCTGCCGTTACTGCTGTCATAAACAAGAAGAAGCATTTGCGGAGGTGGTGGTGGTGGTGGTGTTGGAGGGGGCCCGAGAGGGAACAGGGGAATATCAGTTGGCAGCAGCAGTGGCATTACTAGGACAACAAGACTGAGACTGACTAGGATGACTCCTTGTTGGCAGAGTCCTGACTGCTCTTAGAAAAGCAGGAGAACTAAGAGGAGAAGGTGGAGGCAGGTTAGCTGTGTAGGGGGGTGGTGAAGGCCCCCTCCCCTCTCAGCCTACTCCTCCTCTTCCTTTCACTCTGTGTCTTCCTCTCTCCATCTCCTCCGTAGTCTCTTGTCTCAGGGAAACAATGTGATCACATAACTGTGCTCATTCCTTTTGCTGCCTTATGTCAAGTGTTGGGGGTGCTGGGTGTGAGTTAAAAGTGTTCTTTGAATAGACACTTTGTTCCATCTTCATCTTTTTTTTGTTCTCTGTGCCATCTTAGTTTTTGAGGGAACGAATTAGGCCTGTTCATGTGGTTTTTGCTTCTTCGTTTTAAACCCCCTGTTTTTTTTTTTTTTTTTTTTTTTTTAAGTCCGAGTTTTTTTTTGTGTGTTTTTTTTTTAATCTGATTGATAAAGGAGAATAATAATAATAATAATAATAGATTTTTTTTTTATAATAATTTTTTTTTTCATCTTTGTTTATTAAATTAAGTGATCAAATTCAAAATAGCATTTTGTTACTATGAAATGTTTGCCCCTCCAAAATCTTGCCTTTAACCCCTGTTTTTTTAAGTCTGAATCTGATTGATGATAATAGGGAGAGAATAATAGATAGATAAATTTTTTTTCTTTGTTTAAGTGATCAATTTTAAATAGTATTTTGTTACTATAAAATGTTTGCCCCCTCCAAACTCTTGCCTTTGACCCCTTGCTTTTTGTTTCTTTTTAAGTTCAAATCTAATTGATAAAGGAGAATAATAATAGATATTTTTTTTTTTACTTTGTTTATTAAATACAGTGATGAATTTTCAAATGTTATTTTGCTACTATGAAATGAATCATCAGGCTAGTTTTTAAAGCTGATGAAGAGGCTTTTTTTTTTTGTATTCTTTGAGGTTATTATCATCATTGAGTCAGAAAACTTCTTTCATCTGACTCAAGTATTCAGAAACACTCAATTTCAATTGAATTCAGTTGACTTGCAATTTTTTATCCTTTCAACTTTTTTTTATTAAATATTTTATATGGATATAAAATAAAATTCACTCCAAAATAGATAATTGATATTTCTTTAGGTATTAACTTTATTATTCGGACTTTTGTCCTCATCTTAGGAGGTATTTTTTGATGTTATTACACTACGTTTCGGCCTAGTCTCCCTCAGGCCTTCTTCAGGCCTAAATTACGATGCCTCATCTCAAAAATAAAAATAAAAACTATGATTGATATTTCTTTGTTTTTAATTGCATATCAACCTTTTTAGGTCATTTAATGCAGAGAACGATTATTTATGATAAACGTTATTTTCAACACACAGTTTTTTTTTAAAGCACAATATGCACTATTTAACCTTTGGGTGAAGGGAATATGGATATTTGTACCTTTCCCAAGGGTACAAGTTCAAATAAGAGTGCAACTAGGATTCTAACTTGTATGTTATGATTCTAAAGTCCGACTGCGTATCGACTACTCTAAGTGGACTTCCCTTTTATTTCTTTTTAATTCAAATAAATAAGAACTATAAAGTTATTTTTTTACAATATGAATTTAAAAAAAAACATTTTTGATATTTAAAAAAAAAAAAAATTTTTTTTAAAGTTTTTTACAACACATTTGTTGAAAATAAACATTTAGAATTTTGGGCATTTTTTTGTGAGAGTGTAGAGTTTTAATAATTCCTAAAATATTTTTGAAATAAGTCATAAAATAACAAACCATAATAACCATAAGTCTTCCATAAAGAAAAAAAGGTAACTTTCAAAGCTTAACAGGTTTTAGAGCACAACGTATTGGTGTTAATGTTGTGTATATAACAATCAAATCAAGGATGATAGATGCAAATCAATAAATAGTACACAACAGTTCATCTTGACATAAGATAAACTTTCTTAATACAACTATCTTTCAGACTAAACTGATTTTCTTATCTTCTTTTTCTGTTTATCTTATAATATTATTAAAAGCCTTTTATTCCAGAGTATAGCGTTAAACTTCAAACTATTATATTATTAAACTATTATAATCAAATGATTAACTCTTTCTCCACTTCCTTAATTAAAGCATTATTAATAATCCAAGCAAGATTAAGTCAGAATTGTAAATTGAAACGGTCCAAGCCCGACATGTGTTTTGAAACAAAATGTGCCAACACAAAAAATATGCACAACCGATCCATAGGAATTCATTAACTGACTGACCATGTGATTGTCAAACGTTTTGATACAGAGAAGTACCATTTACTGCATACGAAGCACAGGACTTTGCATTATCAGCATGAGACCAAAACATGGGCGCTGCCATTTGCATTTTCCTCGCTTGCCCACTTTTACAGTTGGGTTATTATGGTGGCATTTTATTCAAATCCCATAAGTTTTGGTGAAAGTCAACTTTGGACAGTGGATAATCTTTGAAATTCTAATACTCGACTCCTAGGAAGGATGATATATCAATGGATTTTGCTTCAATTCGCTTGATATCCATTTATTCATTCAAGTAAAATAAAGGATTGCAATTTTATTTTTATTTTTGAGATAAGGCTTCATAATCTGGGGATTAACTTTATTTTGGGCTTATGTCTTCATCTTGGTCGAAAAAACATCATAAACTACCAAGATGAGGACGAAAGTCCAAAATAAAGTTAAAATAAGAAAGTTCTGGATTCATAATTTTTTTAGTTTGAAGTTTCAAAATTTTAGCCGCCACCCCACTCTCTTCTCACTCCCAAAGGGGCAGAATTGTATTTCCTAAGATTCTAAATGTTTAAGTCTGTTAAAACAAAAAAACAACTTTTCTATATATTTTTTATTAGTTTAGTGGACAAAGTTTCTTTTGGGGGAAGGGTAGTCCGCTTGGGGCAGTTAGCACTTTGAGTTTGAAATCCTTGTACACAAGTTCGAATTCTAGTTATTGTATTACTCTTAGGAAAAGAATGAATTTCCATATTCTTTCCAACTGTGGATACAACCTGTGTATTTCATAAGCAATTTGATGTCACAAAAGGTGCTTGATAAAAATGATTGTTCTTAGCATTACATTAAGAAACTTGATACAAACAAATTAATCAATGTTTTTTTGTTTGCTTTAAAAAAAAAAAAAAAAATCATTTGACCTACTTGAAATATTTTTTTTTTTTTTTCTTTTTTTAGAATTAAATAAAGCATTTCATCATTATTATCTCTTTTTAGACGAAACACTTGTTCATATGACCATTTTAACCTTTGAACTCCTTTAAAAATAAAATCACCTGATTATCAAAAATGCAATAAAACTTAAAAATTATCCAGTCATTTCTTAACTGACTTTGATTTATAATTTACTTATTTTCTCATAAATCTACTCGAAATAAATACTTTTTAATGACTTAAATTGTTTTGAAATCTTTTGCATTTAAAATATGAAATCTCTTTTCATAAACAAACCTAACTAAAAAAATATCCTTTCTTAAAGAATTAAACTTACTTTCTAAAATATAATGCAACCAGACCAACCCAGTGCCTCAAAAAAATAAAAATAAATAAATAAAAAAATAAACCACAATATTAGTAAAAAAAAAAAAAAAGTTGATATGCCATAAAATACATACAAAAAATCAAAAACATCCTGATTGCCACATTATCAAATTTATCACTACAAAAATCATTCTTTACAAAAAAAGAAAGAAAAAAGAAATAACGAAAAAATAAAAAAAACTTCAGACAATCAACTTAAACAAACCAAAAATCTCCGACCCAAAACAACAAAATAATATTAAATAAATAAAATGACAAAATTCTCCCTACAACCTTAGAGATTTTAAATAACCATAAATTGGTTGATAGGTCGTTAAACCCTAGCAATCCCCCAAAAAAGCATTTAATTTTTTTTTAAATACTACGATAATACTAAATAACTTCAATCGGTTCAATTAATTTTTGTGTCATGATTACAGTGTATTTAAAGCATTGTTTTCTACTCAACCATGAGTTAACTCTTTATTCTCTAAAAAATACAAATTTTTAGGACCTGCTTTTAGTGTTTTGAAATTAACAAAAACCAAACGCATCACTCGTAGCAAAGGAAGTTGACTTGGGACGGTAGATAGACAGTTGGACTTCAGAATTGTAATATACGAGTTCAAATCCCACTTGTTTTGTGTATGTTCATATTTAGACTAATACCTTAAGGGTAAGTTAGAGAATCTCTACTTTTCCTCCAGAGGTTAAATAGTGTACATTGTGTTATTCAGAAAACTGTGTGGACAAAAAAACAAAAAATGGTTGTTCTCAGCATTAAATGACCTAGAAAGATTGATATGCCGTAAAATACAAACCAAAAAACTCGTAGCAAGCTAGAATGTTCAGGTGGTTAGAATTAGCAATTCTATGTGCGACATTTACAGAGCTTCTTAAACTGTTGGTCTCAACCCCAAATTGGGTCACTTAACAAAATCTTTGGGTTGTTGGAGTAAACCAAACTGACCTACCATGGAATCAGGTCAACTGGATCAAGAATGGAGTTGTTAATAGTTTTTTGATAAATACAATTTTACAACAATTGTGCAATTTTTGATTCTACATTTTTGTATGTTCTCTCTTTATGGTTAATTAAATTTATTTATTTGATATTTTTATGGGGCTGTAAAAAATCTCAGCATTCATAAATTAGGTTGTAATCAAAAAAATTTTAAGAAGTTCTGGTTTTTGATTTTACATTTTTGTATGTTCTAAATATATGGTTAATTAAATATATTTATTTAATATATTTGTCAGGGGGCTGTGAAAAAAAAACTCAGGCTTATAAATCTGTTAATCATAAAAAGTTGAAGTTCCCCTGGTCTATTAGTTTTCTGACTAATATCTTTTGGAACCGTACAATGTCTAAAAATTGTTTAAAGATAAATTATTTTCAAGCCATTGTAATTTAAACCTGATCTTTTTAGCATTTTAATTCTTCCATTGGATTTGCTGACATAAGACAATTTTTTTTCAAAAGCCATACATTCAACTCGTGTCTGAAAAAATTGTGTGTTTAATTTGTTTATTGTAGGTTATCTTAGCACATGTAGAAAATAGACTTACAAAATCTCATTAATCCTTTAAACCCCGACTTATCAAAATTACCAAGTAGTCAACCCAAGCCGTTAACATTGAAACCAAAATATTGCTGTTGATTTTTTTTAACCCTTATGTTGTCAAGGTCAATATATCAGTATATCAGGGTCTGATTTATCAAACATACCAAGTAGTCACTCTGAGCCGTTATATTAGCGGAACATAAAGCCAAAATATTGGTGTTTTTTTTTTAGCTTTAGGTTGTCAAGGCCATTATATTGGCCTATCAGGGTTCAAAGAGTTAAAGGTGGTTTATACTGATGCCTTTTTCCAAACCTGCTTTTGTCTTGGCTTTAGAGTGAATAAGGATGATGAAAGGTGACAAAGTTAGACTTCAATTATTTGGCCTTTGTTTAAAGGAATTTTTTCTCAAAAAAATTTAAAATAATAATAATAAATGGATATTTTTGAGCTCCAGCTTCATAATGCTCGGGTATGTCAGTTTGACCTATTGGGTAGGCAGTCGAACTTTGGAATTGTAGTTCGCAAGTTCAAATCCCGGTCGTTCCATTTGTGTTTATAATTGGACTAATACCCTTGGGAAAGGTATGAATCCCCACATTCCGTCTTGGTATTGATTAAATAGCTAACATTATGTTAAAAAAACAAAACTATTTTTGTATACATAAAACTGTATGTTCTTGTCATTAAAAGACCAAAAAAGGTTGATATGCTGTAAAAGACAAACAAACAATAATAGTATTTATCGTTTTCATACTCTTCCTCTCTATTGTTTCCTACAGAAGATGAGGGCAATAGTGTGAAACGTGTAAATCAGATAAATGATTGTTATGATCCAAATGCATGTGAGCTAAATTGTAATATGATAATTGTTCACCATTCCATTATTGTTTTGTAGTGCAGCAGATCACAGCACAAAATCTTTTAGTATTCTGGGTCAAAGAATGTTATGTGCATTTCTACAGCAGTCATTTTTTTTTTTCTTTTTTTTTTTTGTGTGTCAAGAGAGTGAGTGGGAGGGTATGGGTTAGGGGCTGCCAATAAAATATGTGGAATATTTCAGGAAAAACTGCTAAAAAAAATGACATTCAAAGATTGGAATACTTTCTAAATTGATATTGGATATTGAAGTAAGGACTAAGGTGTCTATTTCTCTCTCTCTTTATTGCTTGTATTTAAAGTTAGAGTGCTCAGTATCAGTGATAGTGTGAGTAGGGGTAGTAAATCAGCATAGACACAGTCACTAAAGGCTAACCCTTCTACCAAATATATTTACTTGGTCGAGCACAAACCCAAGCTAGGCACACGGCCATTTTTACATGCCCTATATATATACCGGGGCTTTTTGCATTCAGTGTTGCCCTACCCAAATTAGGCACAAGGCCATTTTTACGTGTTCTTTATATACCAGGGCTTTTTGCATTCAGTGTTGCCCTACCCAAATTAGGCACAAGGCCATTTTTACGTGTTCTTTATATACCAGGGCT
>JAUZSX010295534.1:0-13661 GCA_034780655.1 Idiosepius hallami
GGGCTCTGGAATCGTATTACGCGAGTTCAAATCCCAGTCAAAACCATTACTTTCACTTAAGCAGCCTTGGGCAGATGGGGCTTGTTAACTCGGGAGAGCAGCTCATCTAGGTGGAGAGTAACACTGAATTTTAAAAGCCCGGGTAAGAGTACGTAAAAATGGTCTTGTGCCAAACTTGGTTTGGTGCTCACCAAGTAAATATAATATATATACACACACACGATAGAAAAATTAATTAGAAAAAACAAGAATATATATCAGTGCTGATGTGTTTTGGATTTTTTCTTCTTCAGGGCACATTTATTTATTATTATTATTACTATTTTCCCCCATAACTTAATGATCTAATAGCTCTTATAGTTGTTTAAAAAATACATTTATTTATATCTTTGAAATTTTCTCTTTTCTCAAAAATATTTTATTTCTCAACTTAATATTACAAAAATAAAAACGTTGTCCCTAACAAGACCTAATGGACAAAATAGTTTTAATAAATGTGCCCTGAAGAAGGAAAAATCTGTAACGCTTCAGAATGATATATATATTTTTGTTTTTTCTAATTAATTTTTCTATCACTTATCGTCAGAATTTATTTCCCATTTTTCCATCATAGAGAGAGAGAGAGAGAGAGAATATACTTTTTTCATTTGATGTGTGTGGATAATTATTGTGTCCTGTACATGAGGTCATATAATTGTTATACATGTTCCCTCCCCCCCGCATGGCAACACTTAGGTTAGCTGGAATACTTGGTCATGTGTAAATTTGCTTCCCAGCGTCTCTGCCTCCACCCCTTCTCAATGAAATAAATGCCTAATGTCGGTTTGTGGTTGATGGTAAACTGGTTGCATAATAAAATAGATATTGTCATGGTTACAGTGACAAATGGGTTTATTTCAAATGTTATGTATACAAGAAATGCACCATGGGAAATTCTATATTTTAAAGTCATTTGGCAAACTATTCATCTCTACCAATTGGCTGTCTTAGTAAGAAGGTATCACATTCTGTTTGGTCCATTTTCGCAAGTGAAAATGTTTTAAAGAAAAATTAAAAACAAAAAAAAAAAAAATTAAAATATTGCAAATTCTATTTTTTTACTGGTTTCCTTTCTTTTGTTTTTGTTTATTTTTTTTTTATTTTTTTGTTAGATTTTTTGGTTTTGTTTTTATTTTAATTAATTAATTAATTTTTTTTTTTTTTTTACATTTTTAATAACCAAAAATATTGATTGGATATTATGTCCAATTATTATTTAATCAAGCCTAGGCAGGTACAAAGAGCCGCTGTATATAAATAAGTCTTTTTTCTTGTATGTGTTGTCATTGAACAAGTTGTGCCATCGTCTGTGCTATTCTATTTGTTGTCTTTAGATTCTAGAATCTATCTCTTTTGCAAAAATGAAATATCAATTTCTTAGGAATGAAGAACATCGTACATAAATTTTGATGTTCTTAGACTATTGTTTTGCATCACCATATTAATATAAACATTTTTATTAACATAATCAGAAATCTATTTACCCCCACCCAAGCTATATTTTAGTAACAGTTTGAGCTTTTATTACAATTGAATGATAACATTTGAAACTGTAAGATAGCAAGAAAAGAGTTCTTTAAAGTTTTGGGGTATTGTTTTTATGTATATAAAGTTTATTTATGAATCCACTTTCTAGAATTCAGACTGGATTGACATTTTTATATGTTTTAAAAATACTTGAGCTTCCTTTTTGTTGTCCTCAAGCAAATTCAACTGCTTGCTTCCTTTGTTTTTTGTTTTTTTTAAGCCTGTTATGGGACCACAATTTTACTTCCTCCTCTGTTATTTTTTGGTGCAAATTTCAAAATAATGCAAACACAGAAAGGAGAGTTTTGTTTTTTGAAGTGATTTTTCTCAAGAAAAAAATGAAATTTTTATAATTTAACATACATAGATACATATACATATATATGTATGTATGAATGTATATGTATGTATATTCATACATATAAATTTTATGTAGATATTTTTATAAGTGGTATTCGATTTAAATATAATAAAGTTAGTTTGTGCATACGTACGTTATCTTAATCTTTAAGTCATTAAAACAAACTCTTCATTGGTCCATCCCTGGACTTTAACTTTGGTTAACCCATGAATGTCTACACTTAGACTTAGTTCCCTACTTCAGAAACAATTTAGCTAGAAATTATCTAAATGAGGTACGATTTTTCCTTTTTCTTGTTGTTTCATTCTTTTAATATTTGTTAAATTTCTCTCCTACTCATTCAATATCCTGAACCTTGTGTGTGTGTGTGTGTGTGTGTGTGTGTGTAAATGTGCTGTATCATATATTGATATGTGTTATTTTTCACCTATATTTTAATTAAAATTGATATACCCTTTAAGGCACTCTATTAATTATCACCATTTTTACCTTACAATTTTGAGTCTCAAAATTTTATTTATAGCATGCTCCTCCAATCTTCTATTGCAGACTCTGGGCATGTTATTGACATTGTTATTTTATTACATAAAAAATTAAATGTTCATTCTTTCTCACCTATTTTTAGTTCCTTTCTCTTTCTTATAATTTCCTTATTTCTTGTACAGGGGTTCCAAAATGTTACTTTGCTGTGCACTATGGGTATATAGAATTTAAACAAACTAACAATTTTATTATAAATCATTTAGGCACTACAATTTTTACCAGTATAATTTTTTTTTTTATCTACAGCTTATCTAAAAGGAAATACTGGAAATATCCTCCATTGGCATTAAGGCATTATTTTTTATTGCACAGCAACTTTTTCAGACACCCTGTACTTCTCCTTATCTCAATTGCTTTTTTTTTCTTTTCCTTCTCATTACTCTCCCATTTTCTTTATTTTTTTTTCTTCCCTTTCTACCTTTTTCCTCCTTCTGCTTCCTCCCTCTCTCTCTCTCTCTCTCTGCCTCCTCATTTTAAATTGTTTTCCTCTCTTTCCTCCTTTCTTCTCTTACTTTACTGTCTTTCAGACTTCCTCCTTTTAGTGCCTCTCCTTATCCTCTCTCTTTCCTTTTCGAGGTACCTTTTACTTTCTCTTGCCCCCACCACCATCTCTATTTCCTTTCATAATGTCTGGCTCATATTTTACTCAGAGGAACTGCCATTGACCAAACTATATTTCAATCCACTGTTTCTAGAATTCTCCCATTTTTTCCCTAAAGAAAAAGAAAGAAATTTTAAACTCCAAAAATTATCTGGTCTGCAAAAGTTTTAATTTTCTTTTTTCATAAATGAGTAAAATACTTCCATCTAACTCACTTCATTTTCATATTTTATTATATAAGGTGATCCAAAAGTCAGTGTTTCACAAATTATCCATGAAAGTTCTAAACCTTAGACAGTAGACAATAAAAACTAATTTGTAGCAGTCTATTTTTGTGAAGGCAAATATTTCTAGTATTTATATTAAAAAAAAGTGTTTTAATAAAAATAAGGAAAACTCGACAGTGACTTAAAATGAATTTACATTCATTGAAACTATCTTCATTAATACATTTTATTGTAAATTTCATCTGGGCTACAAAAAGAACTGATTTTTTTTTCATAACTGCAACAAAAGTAATAGGTATGTAATGAATGATAAAAAAAAAGAAGAGGGAGAGAGAGGCTTTCATTTTTTTTTCTGAGGTTTGTTAGTTTTTCATGGATTTTTTGGGGGGTGAGGGGGTTGGTTGTAAGGTTTTTTGGGGGTTTTTTTGTTGTTGTTGTTGCTTAAATATTCAAAATTGATTCAATATTTGTAAATCTTTTTTAAACACAGGAAACCCTTTCTTGAAATATTAACATAATTTTTGATATTTTAATACTGAAAAAAGAAGGAAAAAACTTTTTTTTTGTAATCCATCTAACATTAACCTTTAACCTGACTTGAGAAAGGAAAAAATGCTTAACCCTTTAAACCCTAAAGAACCAATATATCAGCCATGGTGATTTATGGCAAAATATGATGCACACACAACCATATTTCAACTTCCACCTTTGGACTCTAACTTGGCAATATTACCAAGTCGTCACTCACAGCCATTCTATTATAGAACCATATTAGGGTCAAAATATCAGTGTCTCTTATTTTGCCTTTGATGGTTGATATATCGGGCCCCTTAGGGTTGAAAGGGTTGAGGCTGATGATAAGTTTCAAAATAGGCCAGGTTTAAATCCAAGAAAGTAATGAAATAAATAATTTTTTATTCAATAATCCTTACATACTTTCATTTAAAAATTTGATACTTTTTTTTTTTAACAGTTTAATTTCAATTCACTACTCAGGAATTACTATGAATTTGAAGATATTTATTTTTCCTTTCTTCAAATCTTTTCCTTTCTTGGTTCAAACATTGAAGTAAAATAAATAGTTTTTCTTTTGAGTGTTTTATCAACATTATTATTATTATTATTATTGCTGTTTGTTAATTAATTATCATTAATCAGTATTTCATCCTCTCTTCATTACTTCAAATTTCTAACCCTGCTTTACGCAAAGAGACATTGTGTATTGCACTTCAAACAATTATCCTATCTATTGTTAAAAGAGTTTTTTATTCAATGTTTTTAAATATATATCCTAGGAAAATAAATACATGCTCATTTTGAAATAGCAATCAGTTATAAATGAATAGAAACTATGTATGTACGTACCTGTATGTATATTTATGTCAGGTTAATGACATCAGGGTTAGCCTTCTTCTGTTAAGTGGAAGTCATCATGAATATATATATATATATATATATATATTGTGACCTGGCTTCTATTGTATTAAATGTTTGATTAGGCAGAAATTTTTGATTAGAGCCATTTAATGCATAGAAATTTGGGTTTCATTTCTATTTATATAAAATTGAACATAGCAAATTCATGGCTAGACTCACATCTATTCTAACAACACAGGTAATACCAAATTGTGTGTGTGTGTATATATATGTGTGTGTGTCTTTTGATGTTTATTTTTATTGTAGTTAGGATGTATTTTTCCTTGCGCTTTTTTTAAAGATGCTCAACCCCCACAACTAAGTTTTTGTAAGAAAAAAAATAATTAAGAAAAAAAAATTGAAATTCTTTTTAATGAAACTTGTCTGAATAACATTATTCTGCCTAAATATAGCACACACACACACATATATATATATACATACATACACACATATATATATACAGATATATATATATATATACAGATATATATATATATATATATATATACATACATATATATATATATATATCTACATACATATGTATATACATATATATAGTTAACCACTTTCAAATATTAATAATTCAGAAACTATTTGAACATAAATATAAAACTGAATTTTTTTTTTAAGCGGAGATTTTAGTTTAATGTCTTTAATCCTATTTGTGGTACTCTTGAATATTCATTATGTCTGCTTGACATTAATAGGACTTTTCTAAAATAAGTATTCTTTTTTCTTTTCTTTTTTTTTTTTGTATTGTTATTTTTTCTGTGGATTACAAGGATGAATGCTTTGTAAAGTCAGAACCATATTAGCATTACATTTATTCCATTTTGAAATATTTTTTATTTATCATCAGAAACCAAAACCCTGTTTTAATTGGCCTCCCTCTTACACAGTCTTTATTCTCATTTTTTAAGGCCCTTTTTTCTTTTCTTTTTTATGTTACGGGGGTAAATCCAAAAGTTCTATGAGAAAGACATAAACTCGATCTGGATTTCTTTAGGGAAAATGTATTTAGTTAGGTGGATCTTATGTAGAAAAATAGTTTTGCAACTTCCATAAATTAAGTTCATCTTCAGCTTGTCTCAACTTTTGGTTTATCCTCATATATTTTGTTGAAATTAGATGCCTTTTTGGAGCAATGGTTAACACTATAGACATTGAGTTCTGTTATATTTCTTATCCAGTCATTCTAGGTTCAATTTGGGCTCATCCTGCTGCATTCACCTTTGAACAGCTAATATTACTAAAAATGTGACTCCACAATGTCCCCTTTTTCTTCATATGTAATTGTTGGTATTGACCTAGTCATGGTAAAGATTATTAACTGACTTGTTTCCTGTTTCAAGGTGTGGTGTGTGCTATCTGCATGTAACCAGCTCTAACCTTAATCCCCGTAGTCTCTCGTAATCATCCATTGGATATGCCTTTACCAGAGAAATTCCCATGACTCTGGAAATGTAATACACGAGTTCAAAACCCAGTTAGTCCATTAATTTCACTTTCCTAACAGCTTTTAGAAAGGTTTTTATTTATTTATTTCTACAACCCCAGCGATGGATCAAACTATAGTTCTAGTATGCAACTATAGTTCTAGCAACCTGGTAACAAAAAAACAAAAACATTTTCATTAAAAAAAATAACTGTTTGCTGCATTAAATGAAATTAAAGATTAATTATGCTCTTAAACAAAAGAAGCAAGCTAAAATCAAACCTTCACTGGCAAGAACCTTGATGTATAAGTGCAAAAAAAAAAACTTGTTTTTTATGAAAAGGGATAGTAGCAGTTGTTGTTGTTATTTTTATTTTTTTTTTTTTCTAATCAAGGAACTTTGGATCCCGCTGAGACTTTGTGAGTTGCTAGTTCCGTCCACTTGTAGTTACAACGAAGCCTTCTTAGTTGGCGTTGCTGCCGTTCATCGGCAACAACATTGCTTTCTGGCTTTTTCTGCTACTAATCTTCATCACAGACAAAAGCATAATAATAATGGTATTAATATTATTATTAATTAATAATAATGATAAAGTAAATCACTTAATTTAATATTTTGACATCAGTTTTAATATAAAAATCTCTTTTTAAACATCAAAGATGGACCTGGGTTGTTATTGTCCTTGTTTCTTCTCCCCAAATATCATCAAAAATATTAATTCTCCTTTCCATACCCACCCCTTTTAATTTTTTTTCCACTTTTGTAATAATAATATCAAATACAGGTTGTCCGAAAAGTTACTGTGCACTATGGGTATATAGAAATTTAAATAAACTAACAAACAGTCAATTTTATTATAAAACATTTACACAATACAATTTTTTTACCAATAACAAAAGTTTTAATTATTTACAGTATCACAGCTAATCTTAAAATGCTGGAAATGTCCTCCATTGGCATAAAGACATTATTTTCTACTGAACTGCAACTTTTTGGACACCTGTATTTAGGATGTCAGAGCCCGAGCTTCTACCAATGCTCCGCTGGCCTTGAATAACACAATATACACTATGTACAGACAAAAAAAAAATGTTTCTCAAAAATTATTATTCTCGGCTTTAAATGACTTTAAAAAAAAAAAGTGGATATGTTATAAAATACAAACTTAAAGAAGGCTGAAAATCCTATCAGCCAAAACCTTGTGAATGTTTAAATAAATATATAAGGAATGTGAATAATAATAATCAGCTAGTTTTAATTTTTTTTCTTGGCAATGTTTTACGGCCTTAGTAATTTTAATGTAGCATAGCCATTGATCTTATGGATATCTAGCTTTTGCATTACCTTGTTAATGTTGAGCAGAACACCTCCTCACCCATTTGAGTCGAGGTCAGTATTCCTGTTGTTATAGAGTTTTTCACAATCTCAGTATTCAAAGACTCCCAGTCCTCACCCTAGTGGATAACACTAATCAAAGATATTTTCTTAGCCTCAATAGTCAGTTGTAAGAGATGGGGAGTTAGAGAGGTAAGGTTTTTCATTTTGAATGCTTAATGCATTCGACTGATCATGCCACAAATCATGGACTACCCTGGTACAGTACCTGATATTCTAAGTAGTCAACAGGCTCTTTGTTGCTTAACTCTAAGGCAGTGGTTCCCAACCTTTTATTTCTCCTGCACCCCTAAAAAAAATTTGCTATAACCTTGCATCCCCTACATTTTATTATATAATTATTATATATATTATATAAGGAAATTTCTTAGAAGTTGCAGCCTTGCTTCTCGCACCCCCAGGGGGTGCAAGCACCCCTGGTTGGGAAACAGGGCTATAAGGTGATTTGACCGTATTTATGTTACTTCAACTTGTTTCTTATTATTCATGTTGGTTTTATAGGTCAGTTGGCTCTCGGTTTGTCTTAGGGTTATTAAAAAGGGGAGAAAAAAAATCAAAGAAACGCTAGAACTTTGGGGTTGACATTTTATTGAAAAAAAAAATCTTCTTATAGTCTCTAACAATGATCTGGATTGTGCAAATGACCAACCTTCCTCTTGTTGGCTGAAGCCAAAACATCTTGTTTCATCTGCGTTTCTAAAACCAGCTGCTGCCCAAGTAATATCAAGCAACTAATCTTTTTTTCTCTTATTTCAACGAAAGCTAAACAATTTGTAGCAAACAGATTATGACACCGCGTTTTTTATGACACTTACTGTACAAACAGGAAGTAGCAGTCGTGATTGCGACATAGGCCAACAGCCGCCTAGTTTGAACTGGCAGACAACACCAGTCAGTTCTGAACCACCAACGAAGCATGCTTGCTAGCACACGTCTCCTCCCCTCTCTATAACAGACCACAGAACTTACCGCAATTATTACTACAAAAAGATAGCAACGACCGATACAACTACTTCAAATTAGAGACTACAACTTGCCTCCCCAGAACGCAAGTGTTCAACTCTAGAGACAAACATTCTCTCTCTAGCATGTTGCTCTACACTGAGATTTCTATAATGCAATATACAGGCTATCCAAAAAGTTACTGTGCACTATAGGTTTATAGAAATTTACATAAACTAATAAACAGTAAATTATATTATAAAACAGTTAGACGATACAGTTTTTAGCAATAAAAAGGTTTTATCTATTTAGAGTTTCACAGCTTTAAGGAAATTGGCATTGACATTATTTTCTACTGCACAGCAACTTTTCTCACCCCCTGTATTAACCTATTTATCAATGTTGTCCAATGATGTTACATTTTTTTTCTGTTCCTCATCTTGGTGTCTGGTTAACTCTGCTCATCCTTTATAGCATATGCATTGTTACACTGCCTATCAATTGAGATATTGATATGATTGCATATTCATTTCAGTATTTTTCTGCTAAAAGACCTGTATTTGAATTTATTATTATTAATGATTTTATATGTTTAAAGCTTCTTCAAGAGATTTTTTTATTAATTAATTGCACAACAGTCAAATCATTTAGAAATCATTGTGCTCCCTTTCATTTATCCCAGTTGCAGCTTTTGAACTTCATCTATTTTGCTTTATTTTTCGGAATCTTTGAGATAATTTATGATCAATTTTATAAGCATGTTTCTGACTGTTATCCTCGTGTTTATTTTTATTTCATTGTTTTGATTTAATTAAATCTTCAGTCTTCCGCTGGTATTATAAATATGAATCACTTTATAATACCTGATGAAGACCGAAGACTAATTCGGGTAAAACTTGAAACAAATAAAAATAAAGATGAAGACAATAGTCTAAAAAATACTTATATTTTGTCGAATTTTTTTTTTTTTTTTTTTTTTTTTTTCGACCATGGTTTTGATTTTACTGGGGGGAAATGTTATTGTTTTTTTTTTTTCTTTCTTTCCTTTTTTTCTTCCTTTCCTTTTTTTCTTCCTTCTTCATTTCTTTTAAATACTATTTACTGACGTAAACATTCAATTTTTACACAGACAACTCTGCCCATAATTATTTTACTGCCATTTGTGTATGACTGAAACCATTGTTGTATGCAGGACTTTGAAGATAAAACTTTTTGATAAATATTCGCAGTTTTTTTGTGTGTGTGATGATCCTTGTCTATTGATCCTGCTTTTTGCAGTTATACTAGAATCAGGTGTTGTTGTTTTTTTTTGGTTTTTTTTTTCTTCCAACCCCACCCATTATTTCCAAGGGCAGATAAACATGACCAGTCATTGATTTTTCTGTATATTTTTACAGTAATACTGCCTTTTTTTATATTTGCTGTGTCAATAGCAACTTCCTTTCTTTAATGCTATTCAAGATATTGACTGACCAACTACCAATTTTTATCACTGCTTTTTTTCTTTTTTTTTTTCCTTTATTTAAAAAAAAAAAAAAAAAAAAAACCCTAACCAGGTACTTATAAACACATTGGTAGATTACGCAATTACCTCGGCACCCGTCTATACCCAACTAGGTTTTTTGGTTACTTTTAGGGACAATCTGTTTCAGGCTGGCTTTCTGTTTCACCCTCCAGAGATTTCTTTGATTAAAAACCTTCTCTACATTAAACAAGAAAACCTTTTTATATACTTCCCCTCTCTCTGAAAATCAATTGTAGCTGGCGCTACCATTATCTGCTGATTATGTGTCCTACCTTTTTTTTTCTGTTGTTTTTTAATTTCTGTATCTGTTAATGAGAGACCTGAAATCAATGTATGTCTTTCCCTTATATATATATATATATATATATATATACTACAATGTAGATACCCAATCAGCATTTATCAAGAAAATCACATTTTTATAATTATGGAAGGCCTTACTTCTCTTTAATGTTCATCTAGAGTTCCTTATATTTAATACAAAAACAAAAGTACAATTTGGGCCGTTGAAATGACATATTCATCATAACTTCAAAACTACAACAAAATTTTATCTTAAAAAATAATTTGTATATTTATTATGCGGACTATGATCCTAATCTTTGTATTTATTAAACTGGACAAAATGTAGTGAATTTATCTTTTAACCAAGTTTTCTGTTCATGGTCAGAATAAAAACTCCGGTCTTATGTTGTTTTTTTTTTTTTTGTGCAGTTTAAACTTTGACCATCAACAGAAAACCTGAAGGCCAAATATCCAAAACATATTGTATTTAACAAATGCAATGATGAGGACCATAATCCACATAATGAATATACATTATATCATCATGCCTCATCTCAAGGATTCAAAAAAATAATTTCAAATAATGATTTC
Organism: Idiosepius hallami; assembly: GCA_034780655.1. NCBI lineage: Eukaryota > Metazoa > Mollusca > Cephalopoda > Idiosepiidae > Idiosepius > Idiosepius hallami. The sequence continues at coordinate 10,895 of JAUZSX010295534.1, forward strand.
AAAATAAAAACAGATTTAACATACCTTTAAACAAAGGAACCAAATTCTAATATACTTTTATTTTTTTTTAATTGTTCTTGAGTTAATTTATTATAAAACAAATTAGACTGGTCCTCAGAAAAACTCACAAACTATACAATGTTAGATTATCAGTCTTCCATAACTATAAAACTCTTATTTTCAAAATTAAACACTGGTAGGGTAAAATCATGAAATTTTGCAACTCTTAATCTCACAAATTTGACACTGCCTTGTGCAATATGCATTAAAAACAAATGTTTGTGTGTATGCACATCTGAAATATCATCTTAATTTCTACGTCTTTTTAAATGTATTTAATTCTCTCGTGGAGCACTCTTGGCTTAGGAAATACTCAAAACTATAAAGAAAAACTACACTTTGTTATGGAATAATAAAGAATAAGAAGAAGCTTTCAGATCTATTACTTTGTATTAAGTGAGCCAAAAATTACTGATCCAGGAAAATCTTTTTTCTTTTTTTTTTCTTTTTTTTTTTTAAATTAAAACATTTTGTTGTTGATTGATTGATTTTTGTTTTACAGCATATAAACTTTTCAGTCATTTAATGCCAAGAATGATCATTTTTATCAAATATCTTTTCTTTTTTTTTATCATAAAAGTTCTACTATTTAATCTATAGCTAGAAGGAATATGAGGGTTTATACCTTTCCCAAGGCTATTAGCCCAAATGTGAATGGATCAACTGGAATCCAAACTCATGCATTATAATTCCAAAATCCGAGTGCTAATCCACTGTCCCTCGCGGATTCCCCCTATTTTGTTGTATGGTGTATTATAATTGCCAACAATCTTCATTTCTTTAGCAATATGTATTTGGAAACTACAATACACTATTTACAACAAAATGTCTTAAATTTTAAAAAAATATAATTTCATGGGTCAGTAACTTTTAGCCAAATTTATGTTAGAAAGTTGAATCCTCACTGAGTGCTCCTTATTTAATGGCCTTATGCTAAACTAAGGTTCACTACATGCATGGCACTCTCTATTCTGATCATTTATGGTTCAGTGTTGAGTGGATTAAATTTTTACTGTGAGCTCTTTGCTTGGTAGCCTTGTGCCAAACTTTTCATCTATAAAAGTAAAAAGAAGGAAAAAAAAGTAGTTAGTTTCCCTCTGGGAAATGGTTTGTTGATCATACAAACATTCAGCACCTCCAAAACAAAATTCATTAAAAAAAAAAAAAAGAAAAGAAAACAATGTGGGGTAATGGGTTAGTCTTTTTTTTATATATATAATTTTGCAAAATTTTCATGTTTCAAGAAAAAATTTTAAAACTTTGTTAGTAATTGGAATAAGTAATTCTTTTTTTTTTGATTTTTCGTTGAAAAAAAATTGGTCGGTTCATTGTTTTTGTTAATAAGTAGAAATTTTAAAATCAGTTTAAAAATGACTCTAGTATTTTTTTTAGTAATAATGACTTTTTTTTAGTTATATTAATTCTAAAACATGTTTGTGTTTTAGCAAAATTGAATTTGATTTCTCTCTCTCTCTCTCTCATTCTCTCCCTCTTTCTCTTTCTCCTCTTTTTCGCTATTTTCATTCTTTCTTATTTTCTCTTTTCTTTCTCCTTGCTTTTCCTTCCTTACTTATTTCTTTTTTCTATTTTATCGTATTATCTTTTTCTGATTTTTAAATCTCCTTACAATTTCTTAAAAAAAAAAAAAAAAAAAAAACTAACCTACCCTTTACAATTTTTAACCCCCCAAAAAAATTAATAATAAAATAAAATAAGCCGTTTTTTTTTTTTTTTTCTCTTAAGAATCTGATTCTGTTGGTGTTTATTTTTGTATGATCCAAAATAATAGAATCTCACCTGCAACCTTTCTTTACCCCAACCAATTTTTACTTTTTTTTTTTTTCCTTAAACCCATTTTTAAGATGAGGATGCAACTTTTAAGTATAACTTTACATTTGTTAATATTTTAGTCCAGCATCCTGTTAATAAGAATAATAATTAAAAATTTCAGTACAGACCTGATTAAAAAAAACGGAAAAAACATTCAGTAACTGAAGTTGCAATTAAAACACCTGAAGAGTGTCTGAGAGTCACTAGGCCAAAATGTTGTGTATGAAAACACCAAATCACCAAGATGAGGAAAAAAAAGTCCGAAAAAATAGTTAATTTCTTTATTATGATACCTCATCTCAAAAGAAGGCCTGAGGGTCACTAGGCCAAAATGTTATGTAATGAAAACATCAAATCACCAAAATGAGGAAAAAAAAGTCCTAAAAAACTGTTAATTTCTTTATCCTGTTAAGAGCTTTCCACAAATGTCCTTCCCCCAAACCCACTTCACTAGATGAGCCTCCACCATCCAAACTTTCTACCCCTGCAGAGAATCCTGTTGTCTAACTTACCATTAATTAATTTATGTATTATTATCCCTCAGTTCAGTAGCCACCTATCCCTTGTAACACCACTCCCAATCTTCAAGTTTCTACCCTGGTTGCCTCCATGTTACAATTGCCTTTGGGACTCCCCCTCTCAGTCAACTTTTTTTCAGGGGGTAATGGAGGGGGAGGTCAATAAATGTGACAAGAATGTAACTTTTGTCTGGTGCTGTATGGGTGAGAGTCTATTACCAAAAAAATTAATCTTTAAAAGAGGAAAAAAAAAGGAGACTAATTTATTACTGTTTCATCTCTCTTTCTCTTTTTTGCCATATGAAATTTTTATACCACAGCCCTGTGAATTTTTATACAATGCACTCATTAATACCATT
>JAUZSX010295545.1:0-28361 GCA_034780655.1 Idiosepius hallami
GTGAGACAGAGACTGTGGCAGAGGGAGAGAGAGAGAGAGAGAGAGAGACAGAGAGAGAGAGAGAGTGAGAGAGAGAGAGAGAAAGACAGAGAGAGGAAGAGATAGATAGATAGACAGAAAGAAAAAAAGACGGATTTTTAGATGAATATTTCAATATGTAAATATGATAACAAATTTCGAAATTCGAAGCAAAAAACAAGAAAATTAATATTTGTAATAAAAAAATAAAGTACACAAATATATTTAAAAAAATACTAAAATAATAAAATTGGTAAAAAATAAAATAAAATAAAGAATAAATAAATAGGAATTATATTCGTAACAAAAAATGTGAAAAAAAAATGCAATATACGTCATGAAAAATAGAAATATTTAATATCATTAAAAAATAAAAGCAATAAAATAATATGAAAAATCTGAGTAATACTTGGAGTAAAAAAAATCACGTACACACACAAACACACACACACACATATATATACATATTTATATATAGGTATGTATATATATGTATATGTATATATATATTTATATATATACATATATATGTATACACATATATGTATATAGGAATATATATAATATATACATATATATATATAGATATATATTTATATATATATATTTATATAAATTACTTACGTGTTGCTTTATTGAAAATATATATTTTCTAATCCTGTCTCAATCAACACGCACACACAGACACAGCCACAGACACAGACACACACACAGACACACACACATATATATATATATATACATACACACACACACACACACACACATATATACATATATATATATATATATATATATTACGTGTTGCTTTATTAAAAATATATATTTTTTAATCCACTCTCAATTCCGAATTTAAAAAAATGTCTTAGCGTTTATTACATACATTTTTCATGAGGTCACACCAAAATATAGAATTGCTTTTTATATTTTCCTCCGTCTCTGATAGATTGTGGTTGATTTAAAATAAGTTTTTTACAACTATCGTGTAATAACTAGTTGAATTATATATCTATATACCATTGGCTTTCAATATGATTTGGGGAAATTTTTTTATCTATCTATCTATCTATCTATCTATCTATCTATCTATCTATCTCTCTATCTATTTATTTATCCATCAATCTATCTATCTTTCTACCAGTCAATCTATTTGTCTATTTATATCTATCCATCTTGTTAATGATCAATTTATTTTCTAGCTATTTAACATTTTATCTATCTATCTGTTTAGTTAAACCTCAACATCTATCTATTTATCTATCTATCCATCTATATATCTATAAATCTATTTTCTCATCTATGTATCTATTAATATATTCCATTCTATCTATCTATCTATTTATCTCTCTCTCTGTCTATATCTATATATATATATATATATATATATATATATCTTCTCATCTATCTATTGATCTATCTAACTATCTATCTATCAATCAGAATATTTATCTGAATATCTATCTATCTATCTAAATCAATTTTCAATGTTTTCCTAATACTAAATTCCTTTCTAATGCTTTTTAACAATAAATTCATATCTAAAGCTTTTTAAATACTAAATTCATTTTTAATTTCTTTTGGTAACTTAATTGATTTCTAATATTTTTTTATACTAAATTTATTTCTAATGCTTTTTAATACTAAAATCATTTCTAATGCTTTTAATACTAAATTCATTTCTTATGCTTTTTAATATATAATTCAATTCTAATGCATTTTTATACGAAATTAATTTCTAATGCCTTTTTAAACTAACTTAATTTCTAATGCTTTTTAATACTAAATTAATTGCTAATGCTTTTTTAATACTAAATTCATTTTTAATGCTTTTTAATACAAAATTCATTTCTAATGCTTTTTAATACTAAATTAATTTCTAATGCTTTTTAGTTCTAAATTCATTTCTAATGCTTTTTAATACTAAATTCATTTCTAATGCTTTTTAATGCTAAATTCATTTCTAATACTTTTTAATTCTAAATCCATTTCCAATGCTTTTCAATACTAAAGTTATTTCTAATGCTTTTCTCTACTAAATTATATATCTTTTCATCTATCTATTTATATATATATCTATCTTTCAATCAGAATATCTATCTGTATATCTATCTATCTATCTAAATTAATACTCAATGTTTTCTTAATACTAAATTAATTTCTAATTTTTTTATACATAATTGAATTCTAATACTTTTTACTACTAAATTCATTTCTTATGCTTTTTTATACTAAATTCATTTCTTTTTTTATTTAATACATAATTCAATTCTAATGCATTTTTATACGAAATTAATTTCTAATTCTATTTAATACTAAATTCATTTCTAATGCTTTTTAATACTAAATTCATTTCTAATGCTTTTTAATAGTAAATTCATTTCTAATGTATCAGCACTTTATCAAAAGGTTTAAAAAAAACCCCTAATTTGTCTAAAACCTTTGGCCCCTAAGAGGCTGATATATCACTCCTGACAATATAAAACAAAAGATGACACTCCAATATTTTGTTTTTTAATGTGTTCCTTGAATATAACAGCTCTGAGTGACTACTTGTAATTTTCATAAGTCAGGTTTCAAAGGATTAAAAATGAAAATATTTACATTAAATAAAAAACATAAAATTTTTGTGGAAAAAATAAATTAGAAAAAATTTTTTTTTATTTCTAATTAACCTTTTAAACCCTAAATAACCAATATATAGGCCTTAGTGACTTAGTACAAAACAAAACACACACACAATGATATTTTAACCTCCACCTTTGGAGCCTGACTTGGCAATATTACCAAGTAGTCACTCAGAGATTTTTAAACCCTAAAGAACTGATATATCAGCCCTGGCAACTTAAGGCAAAAGAACACACACACACACACAAACACACAGCAATATTTAAACTTCCACCTTTGGACCTTAACTTGGCAATAATACCAAGTAGTCACTCAGGTTCCAAAGGTTTAATATTCTTTGTGAGTGTTAATGGTGGCCTCAGGTTGGGAACTCACAAGTTGTGGTTAAGGCTTTTAGTCCTCAAGTAATTATTTTATTTTATTGGCCTTTGATGAATAAAAAAAAAATGCTTTTTATTTTATGGCTTTGGGAGTGTAAATTTAGTTCCAGTCATTCAGTCTATCTCTGTCTGTCTTTTAAGTTCTCTCTCTCTCTCTCTCATCCCCCTTCTCTTTATCAGTTAATATTGAGCTTCTGTTTCTCTCTCCAATTCTCTTATTGTCATCTCTTTTCTTTCCTTATCCCCTTCTTCTTCTTCTTCTTCTTCAGTTGTAAACCTTTTCAAACTTTCTTCATAAAACCAAAATCTGTCTAAAGACCAACAACAACAGAATTTCTTTCCAAAACCAAAAAAAGTAAGTTTCATTCATTTTCTTGTTTTTTTTTTTTTTTAAACAATTCTTTAAAAATAATTTTTATATTTATTTTAATTTAAAAAATTAATTAGTTTTTCTCAATTGATTTAATTTAATTTTGGAATTTATTTTTATTTGAATTTTTCTGAAATTTTTATTTGAAAAATATCCATTTTGCTTTTTTGTGCATCAAAAATGTTAAACTTGATAATTTAAGTCTTTGAATCCCAACTTATGAAAATTACCAAGTAGTCATTCAGAGCCATTATATTAAAGGAACATATTAAAATCAAAATAGGGTTGTCTTTTTCTGCCTTATCATGCAGGGGCCGATATATCGGCCTCTTAAGGTTCAAAGGAGAAAAAAATTTCAAGTTTTTGGTTTTAACTCTTTCAACCCTAAGGGGCCAATATATTCACCTTAATAACCAAAGGCAAAAATAGACACACAGACATTTCGAACCAAATATTTTTCTTAAATAGAACGGCTCTGTGTGACTACTTGGTAATATTACTAAGTCAGGGTCAAAGGTAGAGGTTGAAATATCGTTGTGTGTGTGTCTTTTTTTTGTCTTAAGATGCCAGGGCCGATATATTGGTTCTTTAGGGTTTAAAAGGCTCTGAGTGACTACTTGGTAAGTCAGGGTCCAAAGTTGGAGGTTGAAATATTGTTGTGTGTATGTTTTCTATTGTTTTAAGTGGCCAGGGCTGATATATCAGTTCTTTAGGGTTTAAAGGGTTAATAGAATGTTATTTTTATTTATTAACCCTTTAAAACCTAAAGAACTGATATATATCAGACCTGGCGACTTAAAGCAAAAGTAGACATACTCACAACGATAGTTCTACCTTACCTTTTGTCCCTGACTTAGTAATATTACCAAGTAGTCACTCAGAGCCGTTCTATTAACATATTAGGGTCGAAATGTTAGTGTGTTTTTTTTTGGCTTTGTTTACTAAGGCCGATATATCGTCCCATATTGGAAACCAACTTGATTAGATAAAAAAGACAAGAATAGCTGTTTCTAGATTTGGGGCGTTTTTTAGGGGTTTTATTTCCTCAAAAATTGTGAAAATATCAATTTTGAAACTTTTTTTTTTAAATAAAGAAAAGAATTTTTTTAATGTTTAAAATATTTTATTTTTAGGTGAAAATTAAAAACTTGAAATAAGTTGAAAAGAAATTAGAAAATCCTCAGAATTATTTAAAAAAAATGTTAAATAGAATCTTTAGAAAGAAAGAAAAAAACAAATTCTTTTAATTAAAACATTTAAATCAAAATATTCCAAAAATCACCTTTAACTTTTTAAACCCAAAAGAACCAATGGTACTAGTGGAGATTAGGGATTTGCATTAAAAATCTGTTTTGAAGTAATACACGCTCCACAAAAACTAATAATATGCATGTGTGTTTTTTGTGTGTTCTTTTGTTTATTGTAAAATTTCAACATATGTTTGCGAAAATTTCTCACTTTTACAAACATTTTTTTTTTGGTTAATCAAAACCCTTTTTATATAGATTTTTAAAAAATTTGTTGTTAATTTAAAAAATGTCTGCAAAAACCACAGTAAAAAAAATAATGTTTGTAAAAGTGAGAAAAATTGTTAACTATAAACCAACGTTAGTAAATAAAAATTTATTGTAAAAGTGAGAAATTATTTTTAAAAATAAATAAAGATTTATTACAAAATTGAGAAATTATTTTTAAAAATAAAAAACATTTATTGTAAAAGTGATAAATTATTTTTTAGAATAAATAACCATTTATTATAAAAGTGATAAATTATTTTTGAAAATAAATAACCATTTATTATAAAAGTGATAAATTATTTTTGAAAATAAATAAACATTTATTGTAAAAGTGATAAGTTATTTTTGAAAATAAATAAACATTTATTGTAAAAGTGATCAATTATTTTTTAGAATAAATAAACATATCTTCTAAATGTGAGAAATTGTTTTAAAAAATAAACATTTATTGTAAAAGTGAGAAATTAAAAATAAATAAAAACTTATTGTAAAATAAGAAATTCTCACACACGTCTTAAAAAATTTTTGTTGTAAATTTTAAAAAATCATGGAAAAAAACAATAATTAACTAAGTTTAAAAAATAATGTTTGTAAAAATGAGAAAATGTGAAAATTGACATAAACGAAAGAACACTCATGCACTGTCCATGTTAGTCTTTGGGGAGCTTGTATTATTTTAAAACACATTTTCAATGCGAATCTCTAATCTCCATTGTACCAAACCAATATATCTGCTCTGGCAATTTTATGCAAGAGAAGACACACAAACACAAAGATATTTCAACCTTCAGACACTGATTAGCATTATTAACAAGTATTCACTCAGTCATTCTATCTGTCTTTCTTATATTATGGTCAAAATGTCAGTGTATCTTTTTTGCCTTTGGTTACTAAGGCCAATATATTGGCCCTTTAGATTCAAAAGGGTTGAAATAAAATAGTTGTTTTCATTCATTATTTTTACAATTCTTTTTCTTCCCTTAAAAATTCTGAAGTTTCTCTTCTAAAGGTCATGACCCTAAGTCTCTTCTAAATTTATGGGCCTTCCCTTGGTCAACTAAAACATTGGGTGGGTGGGTACTTTGCTGTTGAATGTCTTGGAAATATATATTTGTTGTGTGCACACTTATACATATCAATTACAATATATTCCTTTCTTTTAATAAATCTATTTAACACCCAGCCAGTCATAACCTGTGTATCTCCTTCCCTTCCTATACATTCTGTCTGTGTGTAGGAGACAAAATGTTGCTATCTGAAAGAGAAAGAGGCATCATATAATTTGATTGTCCCTAAACCCTCACCCTAAATTCACTGTCAAAAAACAACACTGAGGTTTTGTTTTTCTAAAGAATTCAAATCAATATGGAAATCTTTCCTTCTGAACCCAGGGTGGTTTTATGGGGGTAGTTTAGTTGTGTTTTGGAATGTTTCTTACAAAAAATACATTCAAAAGAATTTTTTTAATCATTTAAACCAGAATTCAATTTGATTAACTTGAATCCTTTAAATCCTGATTTAGCAAAATTACCAACCAGTCATCCAGAGGAGTTGTTGCATTAGAGGACCATTCAAGGGCCAAAATATAGGTGTCGTCTTTTGCCTGAGTTTGTTTGGGCTGATATATCGGCCCATTAGGATCTAAAGGATTAAAAAAGTTTTACAAAAAATAAAATACAATATTTTTTTGTTTTAAATCAAAAATTAATTTTTTAATTTTTCATTCAAAATAGACAAAAACAAATTCTAATTTGTTAATTTTTTTTGTTTTTGATAAAAATAACCGTATTATTAATATTAACCATTAAGTTAACTTGAATCATTTATTCTAAATGAAAATGAAGAAAAACTTAATAAAATTATTTTAAAAACTTGTTTTCATCCTTAATTAGAAAAATAAATTTATCCTTGGATAAAAACAAACATTAAAAGCCCCTTTTTTTCCCTAAACTCCTGTAGAAGGTCTAACCCTAAACTCTTACAGTAAATCCAAATGTTTCTTTTCTTATGAATAGAAAAAGAATTTTTCTTTGAAAATGTTTTAAAAAAAAATGTTTTGTTTTTGATTTCATTATATTTCATTTCTTTTTTATTTTCATTTTATAGATTAATTCCTTGAATTTCTTTACTAAAAAATTTGCTTTTAAAATTAATCTTTTTTTTCTTGACATTTTATTTTTACATTGTCTTAACGAAAATTGTTAAAAGCTATTTTAATTTAACAAACTTTTTTATTTTGATGAAAAATATGAAATTTGTATAATTTAAATACTACCAGTTTTGAATATATGGTTAAATGTAAGTATATTTTTGTTTTGAACTGCTTTGCAGCTTAACTGCTCACTCATTTTTTAACCAAATTTCAAACAATTCCTCCAGAAGTTACATAAGTATCTATCTTTTGAAACAATAATTTTCTATTTTTGTTCATTTAAACAAAGTTATTAAAAGTTTATTGGTGTTCAAAATTGATTTATCAGTCCATCAAATTTTATAAGCTTTTTAAATCTTTAATTAAGATTTTAAAATAGCGTTGTAGCTCAATTGGTTGCATGTTTTACTAATTTTAACTAAAACTTAGATAGAGCAGAAGATCCTGGACAGGGTGACCCACTGGTACTAGAGGAGTTCCTTATCCAAACCCTATCAGGCAGGATAGCTACGGCCATTCGCAAACGCCGTAGAAGGATGAATGAACAGCAGTGGACTGTGGCCACCGATAACGGCCCACAGGAAACTGCAGGCCGTGGCCCCTGTGCAGCAGACTGCTACAGTGGCTGTAGTTCCCACTGCCACCAAAACCAAACCAATATTTTGAGAGGAAGGCCTTATCTTACTGCAAGGGCATCCTGCTTCCTTTGGACGATGATAACGAGTCGTGGGTTTTCACAGCTCCTGGACTGTTCAAACTCCCTATTTCCCCGAAAGAGAAGCTGCCAGGGTCCTTGCAGGTCCCTATTGAAAAAGAGTGCAGCTTCTTAAGGGGCAGAAAGCTGAGGTCTTTAAATTCCTGAAAAGAGTTTACGCTAAAGACCGACGCGCTGCAGCCGAGCGGGTGCTTGATACAGACCTCACATATGAGGGCCTGTGTTCTGAGGACACCGTCTCACATGTGGAATTTAGGGCAGTCTGGGAGCCAATTCTTGCAAGAGAAGACATTTCTCCCCCACCCCCAACTGAAGGAGATGTATCATCCATAGGACAGTTTTATCCAGAACAGCTTGCCCCTAAAACCATCACCGACATAACCAAGCCATTAAAAATTCTAGCGACTCAGCTGCAGGACCAGATGGTTGCAGTCAGCATGACCTTAGGAGCAAGCCTGTCAAAGCGTTGACAAGTGTTATTCAACCTGCTATTTATGGACCACTTGAGATCTCGTCCCGGGGAGATCTATGCAGCACGAATAACATTTGTCAAATAGACTCAACTCCTATCGAGGCCAAATGACCACTGCCCGATATCAGTATGGAAGTTATTCATGAGAACCCTCCACAATATATTGGGTGAATGTCTTGCACGCAGGATGGTGACCAATGAGGACCAGGTTGGTTTTCAAATGGTGTGGCATATAACCTCCATAAAATTGAGGCCATCATTAAAAACTGCTGGAAGCAACACGAGGAGGCAGCAATCCTCACCTTAGATCTACAAAAGGCCTTTGATAGTGTCTATCAGCAGGCAATATTGAGGACCCTACGCCATCGCAGTGTGCCTCTGTCCTTTGTAGATTACGTTGCAGTCGCCATTTTAATAAGGCCTTTCAAATTCTAGGCCGGAGGTAGAGGTGTCAGGCTAGGGGGCCCTATGTACTTTCTGTGCTGTTCGATATTGTCTTGGATCAGATGTTGGACAAACTCGACAAGTCTGAGGCTGAAAAACAGCTGGTTGCAGGAGTCCCAGTGAACAAGATGGCCTATGCCAATGACATGGTCATCGCAGCAGGGACTCCTGCCAGGCTTCAATGCAGAGTCGATAGGATCATTGCGGGCCTTGAAAAGATTGGCCTCGAGGTCAATCCAGCCAAGTGTCACCTGCATATCTGCAGATGTGCAAGCGTTCCTTCATCAACCCCAGCATGCACGTGAGCGATGCCGGGGAAACCAGTACTTATGCCAAGATTCCACTACAAGATAACCTTCCTATGTTGGTCATCTGTTGGGTTCTGTATGGCGGACGTTGCCCTGCGGAGGTACATCCACAAATGGTTGCGTCTGCTGAAAGGCAGGCCTAATGCATCACTGCATAAGACCTTACAGTACTGCGGGCTTGGCATTGAGTTGTTCACCTCCGTTGTGAGTCGACTTAAGCCAGCCAGACTGAGGAATGTTGCTGGTATAGGCAACATTGAGGACAGAGGAATTATAGCAGTGACCCTCAGTTTAGAGACTAATGTGAGTTCCTGTTACTGTGAACGTGATTTGGAAGTCCTCCAAAACCCCACTGTATAAATACCTTGATACTCATGGTCTGAAAGACATTCACCATGCCAAGGTAGCTTCCTCCTGGCTGATGGAACAAGGTCCGAATTGTTTCGGTCACGGGTTCCAAGAGGTGGAAGCTGGGGGAGGAAGGACACCAAACACCCTATGCAGGTGTGGCAAGGGATGAGTCTCCTCAGCCCATCTCCTCCAGGGTTGTCCGTTCCTGCACGATCTCATGACCACTAGACATGATAATGTAGTCCGGCATCTGGCTACCATCCTAAAGTTGAAGGATGAGAACTTCCTGATGGAACCCTGGTTCACAACGTCCACAGGATTACAGAAGCCGGACATGGTCATTATCAGACCCAATAAAGTCATTGTTCTAAACATGCACGTGAGGACCGATAGCGCTTCTGCTAATCAAGACGCTCTGCATCAGCAGAAGATAAGGTGGTACAATAACGCACCCCAGTTGCAAAGAATTCAGCCATAGTATAACAGGGCTCTGAGTGTCAAAGTGTAAAAATTCAACCAAGCACAGGTAAACGGGGGAGTAACTATAACTAACAACCCCTAGACCCCGACTGCCTCTTTTAGCAACTGGCCCAAGCTCCTCTCAAGCCACATATGTGAATTCACATTCTTTGCACTTACTACTGAGACTCCACTTCTGATTGACTTTCCTGAGGGTCAATGCAAAAATGTTGAGGGCCATGGACAAGAAGGTACAGAGGTGGCTTAGAATCCCCAAGGACAGATGTTAAGTGGGGTAAATGGCGGTAGTATCTATGACTCTCTTAAGCTTCTCCTCTGGGGGAGTACTTAGTTGCGCTAGGCGGTCGCCTCCTCGTGGTCTTCCGCTGGGTAAGAAGAAGGCTACGCGGTCGATGCTGGAGACGGGGGTCGATATGTTGGACCCATGCGGGACCTCACCTTGGCCTCGGCTTCTAGCTACTCGGCCGATTACCCAATTTGAGCGAAGAATCGGCGGCGGTTCGGGGTTGCGCCTCACAACTCCCTGTCATTCGGGGCCACCATCCCTGTTTGGCAGTATGACGTATTGGGCCCAACTCAACAATTTAAAACACGCTCCCCCTCTCGACAGGGGAGGACCCAACTCTCGTTGAGCAGGCTTCCGGTGTGGCTTGTTGCTCGGTGTGCGGGAAGCAATTCACGTCGAAAATGGGAAATGCGCAACATATGCGCCAAGCACACCCCATAGAATATAACGACATGCGGCAAGGCGAGATCCAACAAGCCGTCGCTGTCAGACACAGGTGGCTAGTCTCTGACCTGACAAAGATGGCCAACTTGGAAGTGGTTGCGGAGAAGGAGCGGGTGCGGGCTATCAACCAATTTCTATCCCCGCTAATGGGTAAATCCGCGGACGCTGTTAGCAAAAAGAGAAGGTCGCCGGAGTATAGGGAGGTTCTGGAGGCAGTCAAGCGCGCTGGACCGTCGACAGAACCATCCATATATGTGCCACCACCGACCTCGTCACTGGATACCAGACCATCGGTCGACAGGAGTAGAAGGACTGTCCCAGCTGATGTAGGAAGTAGAAAGCCTCGAGCGTGGCAATTATGGGAGAAGCAGGCCCTCCGGCAGGCTGACCCCAAACTATAGCTTAGCTGATCTGCGTAACATCCTGCCTGACCGGACGGTCAGTGCCATTAGAACGATGAGGAAGCGCCTTCTAAACGAGACTCCGCCTTCCTATGAATCAGGGGATGGACACTCACACCTTTCCGCAACCAACACTCAGAGACCTGGCACGCCGGAAAATGAGGGTGCTGCCACATTGGACTATGACCTCAGAAGAGAGGCGGTTGAGTACTGTCGTAGCATACTCCCGCCACTTAACACCGAAACCGAAGATTTGCCATGGGTTGTAATGGCCCACGGTCTCCTAGATGGAAGCACGACCCTTGCTGACTTCCACCGCCAATTGTTTCCCGTAAAAAGGAGCAAGCGGAAGCACAGGGTTCCATTCAGGAGGAACCTTACCTCTAAAAGGAGGCAAAAGGGAGAAATCTTCAGGTACCTGAAGACACTGTATGCAGAGGACCCCAAGACGGTGGCTGCGCGGGTCCTTAATGACAATTTAACTTATGAGGGGCTGGCCTCTGAGGACAAATTTAAACCCAGTGACTTCGCGAGAGAATGGGAGAGCATCATGTCTAAAGAGGATCTGGCCCAGGTCCCACCCGTGGGACCTGTGGACACAGTTAGGCATGATCTCGAGGCTCCTATTACTCTTACAGAAACTAGCAAGGCAATGGTAGATCTCCGGGACTCCGCTGCAGGGCCAGATCGATACGGCCTAAAAGACATTAGGGCTTTACCTCTTAAAGCCCTGGTGGTCTTTTTCAACATGCTTTTCATCGATCACGAGTCATGTTCCCCGGGGGGACTATTTGACTCACGTCTACGCTTCATCAAAAAATTGGATCGTCCCACCTCTCCTCTTGAATTCAGACCGATTGCGGTTGGTAATATGGCGATTCGCCTGTTCCATCGCATTCTGGCGAGAAGGATAGAGGAGACTAACCAACGACCCAGACCAAGTTGGTTTCCAAAGGATGGATGGCGTCGGCTACAACATACTCAAACTCCAAGCGATCATTGGGAATGCATGGAAGCGTCACCAACAAGTTCTCCTGCTCACTGTCGATCTCCGAAAGGCTTTCGACAGTGTGTCTAGGGGAGCTCTTTTGAATATATTGGCGGAAAGGGGGCTGCCGCCGAGTCTGATCTCATACATAAGATCTACATTCGAGCTCGGTCGGAGTACTGTGGGAGATCATACATTCCAGGCAGGTGGGAGAGGGGTAAAGCAGGGCGACCCACTTTCCCCGATCCTTTTCAACCTTGTTATGGATAAGGTTCTTAAGGCCCTAGACACAGAACCTAGGTGGCGGATCGCTGGAGTTGAGGCTGCCAAAATGGCATATGCTGACGACATCTTCCTGGCGGCAGAAACTGTGGACGAACTCTGGTTGAAAGCGAACAGATTGATCGAAATGCTTAGACGGGTCGGTCTCGAGGTGAACCCGGCTAAGTGTAACCTTTTACATATCTCGGGCAGCAAAGGAAAGAAATTTTCCTTTGTGGTAACAAAAACCCTCGTAGAAATAGATGGCCATCCGGTTCCAGTTGTCGGTCCGACCGATAGCTTCAGGTATCTAGGCGTGTGGTTTAACTGTCGCGGCGTGGCTTTAGGGCAGTCAATAGACCCCG
Source organism: Idiosepius hallami (assembly GCA_034780655.1). Taxonomy (NCBI): domain Eukaryota; kingdom Metazoa; phylum Mollusca; class Cephalopoda; family Idiosepiidae; genus Idiosepius; species Idiosepius hallami. The sequence goes on from JAUZSX010295545.1 coordinate 12,578, forward strand.
ATGGTTTGCTGGAGCGGCTCGCGAAGGCACCTTTGAAACCGCATATGCGAATCAACATCCTTCGCACCTACCTTTTACCGAGGCTCCATTTCAGATTGACTTTCCTGAGGGTCGATGCTAAAATGTTGAGGGCTATGGATAAGAAGGTCCGGATGTTCGTACGGAGGTGGCTAAGACTCCCGAAGGACAGTCCATCCGCGGCTATTCACGCAGATGTAAAGTCGGGCGGACTGGGGATTGATTCAGTGATGGAATTAGTCCAGAGATTCAAACCCGCCCGACTTAGTAATGTCGCTGGCATCGGTGATGACGAGGACGGTCCTGTCATTGCACAGTCTCGGCCTGTTGTCACCCTGATGCGGCCCCCAAAGGTCAGGACTCCCGCGGGGGCTCGACCGCTACATGAATATGCCGATACCAGGGGTTTGGAGGGCATCGAGAAGGTTCCTGCTGTTAGCTCTTGGGTCAAGTCCTCCGGTCCGTTCGAAGGGCGAGACTACCAAGAGGCAGTTAGGACCCGTCTCGGGTATGTACAAACCCCGGTATGAATGTCGAGAGCCGGTAGAACCCCTACTATCACATGCAAATGTGGTACGGGCAGAATATCCTTGGGTCATATATCTCAGGGTTGCCCTCTGCAACATGGTCTCCGTGTCCTTCGGCACAATAATGTGTTGAACCACTTGGCCGCAGTTCTCAAGTCTAGAGGTATCGCTTACTCCAAAGAACCCAGATTCTCTACGGGCAACGGTTTACAAAAACCGGACCTGGCCATATTCAGACCCGGCTTGGTTATCATCCTTGATGTCCAGGTCAGGGCTGACTCCAGCGTGGCCAGCTTAGATGAACTTCACCGTCAGAAGGTCTCTAAGTATGACAACCCGGCGCTACGACAAACCATAAGCATGCTATATCCCGGACGCCAGATGGTAGTGACGGCTCTAAGCTACTCATGGCGGGGAGCCCTTGCTCACGACTCCTACCGGGATATTTGCCTAAAGTTCAAACTGGTCAGCAGCTCGGCACTGGCCAAGATGGCTTTCGTTCTCCTCCGAGACACACATCGAATGGTTGCAGCTTATTGGCGAGGAAGTACGTCGGGGCCGCATTACAACACGCATCACACGCACGACACGCACCACACAATATCCTGACCAATGACGACATACAGACACCCTTTTCCCGTATCGCCGTGCAGACGAGCGCACTATGCCGTCGTCACCCGTAATAGGTGTATGATGGTTCGGAGGACTTGACACACCCACCGAACCGGATTAGACGGACGGATGCCTGCTTGACTACTAGCACATCTGCAACCCAGCGCAAGGCTGGGGAAACGCGTCGGGGAGTGATGAGCCTTGTATTTAACTTTAAAAGTTTTTAACTTTTACGTTGGAGCCAAGAATCTGACCTCTTCGCGAGAAAATAGACTAGCTTGATGTTCTACCTACCATTGGCGAGCTCAGCAAAACCATTACTCCCTATCAAACGTAAAAGCTCCAGGCAGCAACAACATAAGCCCTGAAGGTGTAAAAATGGCAAAAGAACTTTTCTAGAGTCCCTCCACGCATTTCTGCTACGCTGCTGGGAGAAAAAAAACCGTGCCTCAGGACATGCGCGATGCAATGATCGTCACGTTTTACAAGAATAAAGGAGATAGGGGTGATTGCAACAACTACCGCGGCATCTCACTCCTAAGTATTTTTGGTAAAGACTTTGTCCGCGTTCTCATCAACAGACTCCAGGTTCTTGTAGAGTCACAATACGGCTTCAAGACGGCCAGACAAACCATCGACATGAATTTCCAATAAGGCAACTACAAGAGAATTGCCGTGAACAGAGACAGTTCTTCTACATGGCTTTCATATACCTAAGGCTTTTGACCTGGTTAGTAGAGAAGGACTCTTTTACAGAGGATTGGTAGCTCCTCTAAACTCTTGAACTTTATTTCCTACAACAGATATCTGAGAAAAAAAAGCCTACAGAAACATACCATCAACCCGTTTAGGTCATTAAATGCCGAGAACAACCATTTTTGATAAACACTTTGTCCACACAGTTATAGTCGTTGTAACGAGCGGGTTGATGTCAGGGCGTTAAAAAAAAGCTGAAAAATGTTCTTACATTTTTTTTGCTTATATTTCAGGCCTTTCAATAGAAGATCAAACCAACTTGGTCCTTGAATATTAAAAAGGGTGGTTCACTTCTCCCCCCCCCAATCGGCCTTGTGCTAAACTTGTATATATTATATATACGAATAAATATTTTCGTCCTTCAACCAGGTTAGTGTGTTTATAAACTCGTAGTGCATACCTAAAAAGCTCACAGCAAAACTCCAAGTTTATAATTCTCTTGTAAATGTTGGCTGGAAATTAAACCTTTGGCCACATAATGAGCCGATATGTCGGCCCTGCGACATTGATATTTCGGTCTGAATATGGCCCACTAACAGAACGGCTTTGATAATTTTTTTGAAGTTGGGGTTCAAAGGATTCTCTAATAAGCAAGTAAATAAGTATATAGAATCATTTTATGCCTTTGGACCCTAAAAGGTCAACATATCGGCCCTGGTGATCTAAAGCAAATTACTGATATTTCGGCCCTAATATGTTGCTTTAATAGAACAGCACTGAATGACTAGTTGATAATATTGCTTAAGTCAGGATCCAAAAGTTAAAGATTAATTTCACTATAATTCTAAAAGCAATTCAGATTAGAATTTAGGGATTAAATAAAATCCATTTTTATTTTCTTTCAGGAATGAAGATCCAACCACAAAAAAGTCAAGAAGAATTCTAACCATTAATTTATCGGTATTAGTGTATTTTAGCACCCATGGGTGTTCGTATGCAGTTTGGACTAACTACCACTAAATATGGCACCCATGGGTGTTCATATGCAGTTTGGACTAACTACCACTAAACATGGCACCCATGGGTGTTCATATGCAGTTTGAACTAACTACCATTGAATATGGCTCCCATGAGTGTTCATATACCAACGAGTCATTCGAATATGAATTATAGCGGAATGGAAAAGTTGCTTGATATCCTATTACGGTACAGTAATTTCTTGTCATCAAAATGAATTTGCCAGTAAACAATTTTTAGGACTCCATGCAGCGTTACCCAATTCTGTAAAATGTCCCAGATGCGGGAGTTATTGTTATTACCGAGCCGACCAGATTCTTTGGAGATGCAGAAATGTAATTATTTCAACTCTTGATAAAAAAAAAGAAAAAGGTAAAATGTAACTAGCATTTCCGACGTTAAAATGGTACATTTTTCGAAAATATTAAATTCCCTTGCTGGAAGATTATTTTGATATCAAATCATTTAAGCCATAACTGGGACTATAAAACTCCTACTTCCAATCTTCACATGGCTGCACATTCCGTATCGAGATGGCGTTCGCGGTGTGCACAAATTTGTCAAAATTGGTATGGAAAACAGGGCCCTATCGGAGGTTTTAACATTGAAGTAGAAATCGACGAAACGTTAATTTCTACTAGCAAATCCCAGAGAGGTCGACCTCTCAGTAAAATATGGCTATTTGGTGATAGACTCCAAAAAATGCTTTCTTGTACCCTTAACAAAACCCAAAGGACCGAAAATATACTCCTTCCACTGATAAAAAATTTATTTGCTCGGGATCGATTATTTACACTGACGACTGGAAAGCATATTTAAATTTATATAAATTTTATAGTCACTTTGTGATTAACCATAGAGAAAATTTTGTAGACTAAGATTTATACCCAAAATATCGAAAGACTTTGGAGAGAGATTAAGTAAAATATCAGGAGTCCTGGCATGTTAGAAAAAAAAATATCAAGCAGTATATTTCGAGATATCTTTTCATAAAAAGCCAACCAAACGAAGAAAAAAAAAAAAAAAAAAAGTCTACACGATTTTTTCTTACAAGTTGGGAGTGAATTCTAACACACAACCACCACTAAAAAAAAAAAAAAGGACCAAAAAAAAAAAAAAAAAGATTAATTTCCAATTTCCTTGTTTAAGTTTTAATATTAATAAATAATATGTTAAATAAAAAGTAATATTTGTGTCTTTTGCCTTATGTTGTCAGGGCCGATATATATCAGTCTCTTAGGGTTAAAAAAATTTGTTCATTCTGTTTTAATATTAAAATATTTTGGTATTAGTGTATTTTCGCACCCATGGGTGTTCACATGCAGTATTACCTTCAACTTTTAGCCCAACGCATCTGCAAAAAAAAAAAAATGACAAAAAAAAGTTTTTTTGTTTTAATTCTGTAGGAAAGAACTGGTTGCAGGCGTCCTGGAATTAATATTTTGGTTTGGGTGGAATTGATTGATTTCTTAGATTTTTATTGCATATCAAGCTTTTGATGCAAGAAATTTGATGCCAAGAAATCTCTCTATAAAAAGAAATAGTTTGAATCTTAAATCCTATTGAGAGAATTTTTGGGCAAATTTTCTATTGTAAAAAAATAGGGGTTTGTAGACAGGGAAAATAAAATAGATTTAATCCTTTGGATCCTATAAGGCTGATATATTGGCCCTGACAACATAAGGCAAAAGACGCACTAATATTTCAACCTTAATATCTAAGAACGGCTCTGATTGTCAAATTGGTAATTTTGCTAAGTCAGGGTTCAAAGGATATTTAAAGGGAAACAAAACGGACCCTAAGCAGGCTTGTTTCTTAGGGGGATCTTTTCTAGTTACAACCCATAAGATTCATTTTAGTTTTTCTTTGGTGTTATCAACGGCATATCAACCTTTGAGATCATTTTAATGCCTAGAACAATTACTTATGATCAACATTATTTTTGTACAGTTTTTTTTTAACATAATTTGCACAATTCAATCCATAGCTGGAGGGAAGATGGGGATTCATACCTTTCCCAAGAGTATTAATCGACATGTCAACGTAGATGGAACAACTTGGATTTAAATAGTGCACTATGGTTCCAAAGTCTGATTGCCTATCCACTGGGCTATTTCAACCATAGCCGGAGGGAAGATGGGGACTCATACCTTTCCCAAGGGTATTAGTCAACAAAACGTAGACAGAACAACTTAGATTTAAACTGTGTACTACAGTTCCAAAGTCAGATTGCATATCCACTGGGCCAAGTCAACTGCCCCAAATTCATTTAGTAACAAAAATATTTGTAAACAGAAAACCTAAAACTTTTTGGATTAAAATTATTTTAACTTTACAATAAAAACTTGGTTTGGAAGAATGAAACCAATTTAAAACCTGTGAATTGTTGAAATCACAGGAAAAAAACAATTTTTATCTTAAAAGGAAAAAAGGCGTTTGGGGTAGGATTTTCTTTCAATATTGATTATAAAAAACTAACATATTTGGTTCAAGATACAGACATCACCCACCAGTTATGGCTACAAGATGGAGACCATAGAACATTCTATGGAGCTGGGTGCAGATTCAGCCATCAGGACTGTCTGAGGGCCTGGCACTGCAAAGGGGTCCGAGGGCCCGGCGCTACTAATACATGCATTCTGATTCTAAACATTCCACTTTGCCTGCACAGGTGTCTTGTGGTCGTAGCTGATTACCAGACATAAGAAAACTAATATGCAAAGAATACCTAATGCACAGCCTCTATGTGTGGTATTTAAAAAAAAAAAAAAAAAAAGTGGAGAGAAGAGGGGCCTCATTGTTTGAGGGCCCATACCACTCTCAGTCCTCCCTTGCTTGGTTGCAACCATTAAGCACAACCTTACTTGACTGAGAATCAGTATCTGAAAGAGAATCAGTAAAACAATCACCAGAACATTTACTCTGGTCACTGTGGATGCAAATGACAGGACATCACTTTACAGAAGTGAGACATAAGTGATATGTGAAGCAAGGGGAGAGGATCTAATCTTTCTACTTGATATACTGCTGAGTCGATAATTTAATAAAAGACGGAGACCAACGACCAGGCTAGGTCTTGTCAACTTCATGAATGACCACAAGACATACTGTACAGGGAATTGAAAGCTGACATTGGTCAATTGGACCGAGGGCCCTGCACTAAAAAGGGGCTCGGCCTGGCTGCCAATAAAACTACCAGAAATATCCCAATACACGGATTTAGACTTGAGTCACTCCACTTAAGTCTGTATGTCAAATGTAGCTGACAATCTTCCATAGTTAAACCAATATGCATAGATCACTTGCTGCAAAGCCTTAACATGTGGCATTTAACTGTAAGAAATTGGGGAAAGGGGCCCCATTGTATTTTCTAACTTGGGGCCCCACAACACTCAGTCCATCCATGCCCACAACTAAAAACTTCTCATTTGAGTATTCAATGATACTATAATCCTTTAAACACTAAAACCTAAAAAGGTGATATATTTACTTGGTCATGCACAAAACCAAGTTTGACAAGGCCATTTTACATTTGGTGTTACCCTTCACCTAGATGAGCTGCTCAGAGTTAACAAGCCTTATCTGCATGAGGCAGCTAAATATGAATGTAATGGTTTTTGACTGGGATTTGAACTCTTGTACGATTCCAGAGCCAGAGCTTTTACCAATGCTCCAACTTCGCTCCCCATAGGGCTGATATATCGGCTCTAGCAACCTAAAGGCAAAAAGACATACTAATAATTCGGCACTATGTTCCTCTTATAGAACTATTAAGTGATTAGTTGATAATTTTGCTAAATCAAGACCCAAAGGATTAAAAAGATTAAACCAATTCCAAATTTAGGCCAGACAAATGAGAACTATTATAAGAAGATTTGTCTGCAAAAAAAGAACAATCAAGCAACATTAAAGAATCAAACAAAATGTCACTTCATTAATTGTCAGGATTTTATGAGCTTTTTATTATTATTAAATGTCAAGTAATTACCTTCGTTAATTTGACAAAATCATTAATTATTCTAAAATGCAAAGAATTTCTTTAGGTTTCAATCCTTTTTTTTTTTTTTGAGACTTTGGACCCTAAGAGGCTGATATATCGGCCCTGACAACATAAGACAAAAGACATGCCAATATTTTGGCTTTAATATGTTCTCTATTATAACGGCTCTGAGTGACTACTTGGTCATTTTTTAAAGTCTGTTAAAAGGGTTAATATGTTCCTCTAACGGCTCTGAGTGACTACTTTGTCATTTTGATAAGTCAGGATCCAAAGGAGTAGACTTATATGAATTGTTTTTCTAATTTGATGGTTTTGAAAATTTCTTCATTGTTAAACTTTTTACCAAATTCAAACTTTGAATGTCAAGAAAAATAAAAAGTTAAATTAGAAAAGTTTATTTGAATAATATTCAGATAAAACTTGTGGAAAAAAAATATAAAAGATTTATGTTGCAAAATAGTAATAGTCTTTGCAAGGCCATGCTTAAGGCCCCCGCAGACCCCACAGAGGGAAGGGGAAGGTTCCTTGGGGCTTCAAAGGCTAATTTGCTTCCCAGATCTTTTGTAATTAAAAAAAAAAAAAATAAATAAATTACTAAAATAATTAGGATTATCTAGAACAAGGAGGGTCTCCAAACTACAGCCCGCGGGCCAGATCCGGCCCGTAGGGATACCCAACCCGGTCTGCCGCAGAGAGACACTTAAGAAATAAACAAAATTAACTTTAAAAAGTGCTATTTCCATTCTGTACAGAAAGTGTATATTTAGGTAGGTCTATTTCACATTTTAAAAAAGGTGACTACTAGGTAATATTGCCAAGTCAGGGTCCAAAGATGGAGGTTAAAATATCTGTGTGTGTTTGTGTCTTTTTGCCTTAAGTCACCAGGACCGATATATCGTTTCTTTAGGGATTAAAGTTATTTTATTTATTTTTTTTTTAAAGAAAATGGCTGTCAATATTTATTTTCTAAATGAGGAAGAAAAGTTAGTTTGAAAATCAAATAGGATTTTATTTCGATCCCATGATTTTAGACTAATTGAAAAATATAGATCAAAATAATTAAGATTATTATCAATTTTAACTCTTTCAACACAAGGGGCCGATATATCGGCCTTAGTAACCAAAGGCAAAAAGAAACACTGACATTTCGACCCTAATATAGTACTATAATAGAACGGATCTGAGTGACTACTTAGTAATATTTCTAAGTCAGAGTCCAAAAGTGGAGGTTGAAATATCGTGTGTGTCTTTTGTCTTAAGTCGTCAGGGCCGATTTATCGGTTCTTTAGGGTTTAGGTTAAGGATTTCAAAAAAGGTGTGGATTCATTCAAACCGAAATCTAACCCGTTCCGTTCGACCATAAGAGGTCGATATATCGGCCCTGACGACATTAGGCAAACGAAGACACCATTATTTTCATCTAATATAACGACTGGGTGACTACTTGGTACTTTTGATAAGTTGGGATTCAATTATATTACAAAAATTCTTTTTTAATTTAATAGCAAATGGAAAAAGGAACTTCATGATGGGAGAAGAAGAAATATAAAAGATAATTTATCTTCAATATTTTTGAAATTGTCCTTACATCATTCTATGTTTTATTTCTTTAAACATTCTAAACTCTTACGACTTCAGTAATGCATTCATTGTTGTTCTGTTTATTTTGTCCGTTAAGAAACTGAACTACCAGACCAGGTAATATTTTAACCGTTCAAAAAGGTCGCAACAACAGACCATTGTTGCAACTTATGCTATTGTTCGAAAATATTACTGTGCTCAATTTTTCCCACAGTACAAAAACTGTGTAGACCTGTCTGTGTGCATGTTGTTGCAGGTAGAGAGAGAGAGAGAAGTTAGGTTCACCATTATTGATTGATCTTTAAACTTTAAATAGTAAACAAGTAACGCATTTAAAAAAGTTATTTGGGGTTAAAAAAAAAGGGGGGGAGAGGAGAAAGGTATACCCGGTGTGACAGTGTGTGTGTGTGTGTACACTGTATATCGCTATCTGCTTCTGATATTTATGAATACATCACATCCAGTGGCTTTGCTTTGTTTAGAACAACACAAAAATAAACATTCTACATTTGAAACGTGTTTTTTTTATAAAAAAAACTACTCAATCTTAAAGAAAGTTTTTGAAGAGAATAAATGTATTCTAGTCAAACAAGTAATAAAAAAAAAAAAATCTACAATACTCATTTTTTTCCCCCATTTATTAAAACAAATTATTGCGCAGGGGTTCCTCTTGCCACCCATAATGTTTCCATTTAACAAAAAGGTTGAAAAGCAAAAAGAGCACTTAGTCACTCTGATAGTGTTGTTGGTTTGTACAATTGGTACGGTACCATTGGCACTGGGAGTGTGCAGAAAGAAATCATTGATGACCAAAAAAGTTAAAAAACTGTGAATTATTGCAGTCTTCGCCAAAACAAAACGAATAGGATTTGTTTGTAGAAAAAATCTTTTGAAACTTAATTTATTGAAAGCAAAAAAAAAAAAAATTTCAATTGATTAAAGTTTAAGTTTTGATTTGCCTTAAACCTTTAGATTTCATGAGGCATATATTGGCCCTGACAACAAGGTTAAAAGAAAGACATTAATATATTGACTTTAATATATTTCTATATTATAACGGCTCTGAGTGACTACTTGGTAATTTGATAAGCCTGGATTCAAAGGTTTAAGAAAAAAATGCCTTTATTTTTTAAACAAAAAAGTTTGTTCAAAAATTTGTTAGTCTTTTTCCAATGGGAATTTGTTTTCTTTTTTTTACTTCCGATTTCATTAAAGGAATTGTTGACATTGTTGGGCGTCGGTAGTTTGTGCTTTTTGTGCACATGACAAACTAAAACTCCATTTAAATCATGAGTCAAAGATTTTTTTAAGTTTAAAAATGTTAATACCACACCTGCAATTTTCAAGTACGAAATAACGTTTACAAGTTTATATTTTTAAAGGGAAGGAAGAGCCCTAAAACCCACAATTAGGACAAAAAGTAGCAGGTATTTCCACGCTAGACTGAACACTAAATAAAAAGAAGAGGGGGGCAGTTCAGTTGTGTTTATGGTTTCAGTTCTTTTAAATATAAAGATCTGACCTATATTATTTTTATAACCTGGTCTCGAACAAAAAGCTGTGTTACCTGGTTAGCGAGGGCGGTTGTGTGGGACTTTACATTTTCAAATCTTGAACGAACAAATAATCATTATTAACCCTGGCTACTAAGAAATATATTTAATAAATATTTTTGATTAAGTCTGGTAAATTGTATTGTTTACAATAATGTATATTGTTAGAATTAATTGTTCAAAATTTCAATAAAAATAAAACATTTAAAGATTCTTGGCTCTTTTGACTTGTGTCGGTTGCTGCTGCCATATTACTGACTCCACTTCAGTTTTTAAATAATTCCAAGTGAAAATAAAGTTAACTGTTCAAATAGATCGTCTATTATCTCAAACTTGTTTGAGGTAGATTCTGATTATAGGGACCCAGCCTTTAAAACCTGAAGCTTCCATTTTTAATCTTAGATTATTACAAATATATTACTTCATCTATTTCCATATTCTTTTTTTTTACCTCTTATTCTTAATCCCGACATAATTTGACGATCATCGGGGAAGAAACGTACCTCACAAGTCAGTTTTTATTAAATAATTTTTTCTTTTTTCTCTTTGGTGTTCACTTATCTTTTAATATTTAAAATAAAAATAAAAATATGTATTTGTTTGATTAAAAAACCCACAACTATAATTTTAATAAACGCCTTGATGCTATAAAAAAAAAATTTGAAACTAGAATTTATTTGGGCAATTTAAAAAAAAATTTCCAACCAGAAAACGTTAAGCAAACTGACCTGAAAATACCTACAAAAATCTTTTAACCCCTAAGAAAAAAAGCAAACGAACGAAAGAAAGACGATGATCAAATATGGACAAACTTCCTACCTGTTGATTTTCGTTTTCATAAAATTGGATGAAGGCTTCAATGTGGTCAATATAGGGACGCGTTGAGGGGCCATCCCCTTTTTTGTAGTGAATAAACGTACTTCCATGATCTGGTTGGGGCTTGAACGTTAAGCCTGGGTTTCCATTCAGAAGGCTATCAGGTCCGATAAGAGAAGGTATATTCCAGTCTAAAATCTGATAAAAAATGCCTCCCAAGGCCAACGTGAAGGCAATCAAGAACAGGTAAAAAACCGTGTAAAAACAAATCAATTTTAATATTCTCAACGGGGAACACCCTAAAACTGTTCCTTGGTTAGGGTCGTAGAGATATTGCGATAAAGATTCAACTCTGTGCTTGGAATTTGTCTTGTAGGGTAATGTTGAAACAGAAAATTCCCCAGAACTGCTACGCCTCGAAGTCATGGTTAAAAAGTTTGAGAAAAAAAAAAAAAATGGAGTCTTTGTGATTGAAAACTCAGCCAGCCGTGTCGTCACTGAGCAACTATTTCGTAGCCGCCTTTATGCGCAAGAAAGACTAGCTTATTTGTTAAAGCAAAAACGTGTATTTATTTCTCAGCCTCGTTCCTAGTAGCAGCCAACAACAACAACCAGTCACACAGGTGGGGCTGAACTCCAGAGAGAGTTTTATAAACTCATTGATTTATTGCCTTAACAACAACGTTGTGTCAAAGCTATTAGTAAAGCCAGGCCAGAAATGGATTGAAGTCAGGGTTTTTTTTTAACTTTTAAAAACTCCTAGAATTTTCTTTATTGTGAATTGCTAGATCTTTCGGAAAAAGATTGCTAATAAAATGTCAAAAAAAAAAAAAAAAAAAATTGATTAGTGGGGAGGGTTTAATTTATGGAGAGAGAGCCAAGCCATAAAGGGAGCAGAGCAGATCCACCCCAATTAATCATAAGGGTAATTTTCTTCTCCCAGGAGTAATGGGTCTAGTCTTTCTAGATATTTTTTGGGTGTATTTAAATCAGAAGAAATTTACTTAAGGATTTGTTTTTCAAAATTAGGAAAAAATAAAAATAATATTCCCTTGATAGTTTTGGGCAGTGGTTGGTGTGTCGTCGTACTCGTGTGCGTGTCATTTGTAGGACTAACAATCTTTTATTGTTGAGAATTCTTTTCACAGACTTAGTTATTTTGCAATTTTACCATTTCTATTAATTCTGTAGTTTTTAGTAAAAATCGCTAAATAGTGAAAAGTATAACTAGTAGAGCAGTGACAAGACTAATCTTAAAAAAGAAAAAAGGCATATCCCCCCAGTCATGTGTTGTGTTACTTAGAGCATTTATGATTTCTAAATTAACTTTTTTGTAAAAACTTCTAGTAAATGAAATCTTTAAAAAATAAAATGATCGAATCTTGAACTTTTCTAGAATATATTTGGATATTCCGACTTTTCAAGCAAGGAATTCTTGTTTAATATGATTCTCAAACCCTCCTGTTTATATGTCGGGCCGAGGCGGATTATTGGTTAATCGGACCTGGACATCGGCACTGGAAAGGGGCCGGCCTAGCTGCCAATAGAATTATTAAACATGTCCTTGTTACCCACTAATACAGGGCTTCAGAGTCTTCTCCGTTTTGCCTGCCTATCAATGTGGCATAATTAGAAAAAAAAGTACATTGTCATCATAGCCAAATTATCGGCCTATAACCTATTGACAAGACTAGCGGCAGTCACAATAACAAAATTCACTTTTCAACCAATAAAAAGGACTCACTCACCACTAATCTTAAAGCCCTTAAGAGAGACCGACCGACCAACCCCCCCCGGGCGATAAAAAATAGATAATAAATCGATGATTGTCATTTTTTTTCTGCACCGAAATTGTTATAAATATCGCAAAAGGACACAAAAAAGGTGGAACAAACATCGCTGGACAATGACGTCACTAAAACTGTTGGCCGAGTTTGAGGTTTGAGTTTGGGGGGGTTTAACGACCTATCAACCATTTCAAGGTCACACAAGGGCTGTTGGCCGAATTGCCTTAATGATTTAAGAGTGGTCCCAACTAGGGCTATACGTTCTCCTGGTGTTCGGTTCGTACAGTCTGGGGAGAAGGGTTCAGTTTTTTTTGTTAACCACATTGAGCCTTAGATCAGAATCAAATAAGTGGTTGTGACTAGAACTAACGTTTCCCTAATTGCAACGCTGAACTCTGAATTAGATTTTTCAGGTTTATTTTCTTCACCATTCTTAATATATTAAGTTATAAGAAAATGCATTGAAGACAATGGTTAGCGGAACAAAATGAAGATGTTTTTTCTAAAAGGACAAAAGTTGTGTACAGCAAATCAGAAAAGATTAGATGCAATATTCCATATATTCCCAGTTATCTAGCTTTTAGAGAAACACCATTCGACCCTTAAGTTGAACATTCTATGCAAGGGTTGTTATGTGTGGGTTGAAGAGAAAGCAATCCATTTTATCCTGAAGTCCTTTTAGTCGATGGTAATGGACTACTTCATCCAAGAGATTGTAATGGTGTACTTCATCCAAGAGATTTCGGTCTGGGTTGTTATGTGTGGGTTGAAGAGAAAGCAATCCATTTTATCCTGAAGTCCTTTTAGTCGATGGTAATGGACTACCTCATCCAAGAGATTGTAATGGACTACTTTATCCAAGAGATTGTAATGGACTACTTCATCCAAGAGATTTCGGTCTGGATTGTTATGTGTGGGTTGAAGACAAAGCAATCTATTTTATTTAAATGTCCTTTTAGTTGAATGTAATGGTCTTATGTCATGTGGAGAGTTATCCTGAATATTTCATGCATAGGAGTAGCAACAAACTTATACAACTGTCATGGATTCTCAAAGTAAGGAACTTATTACAGTTAATACATTTCGTGGATTGTCTGCGGACGATGAGATTTGCAAACTGGAACCCATTAGAAAAGACTCATCGAACGTCATCTAAGAATTTGAGTATATTTTACGAAAATGTGGCCACCTGAGGCGATCCTCAGCCCTCTCCAGCAGAGAATTCAGGTATTTTATAGACAAGTGGGGGATCTGACACTGAGGCGTGTATGTGCTGAGTGGCAACAGCATCAGTGCAACCGAACCGTAATAAGTATTGCGTCTTGTAAACGGTGTACAATTGCAGAGGAGTTTTACAGGTAGAACACCCAACGATACCGCGACCGGCGGGAGTGCATCTGCTAATGCAATTCATTGCTACGAAATGTGCCTCAATTTGTATATAGTATATCTCAAGAAATACAATGTTAAGTGCCATACAATTTCAAGTTACCTTGCCGTCAAAGAAGCAACATTAATTATTTCTTAAAATGAAGCGCATAAAATAAAAAAAAAATCTTTTTTATTCAGGGAGAGACTGACCGACCAGGGCAATAAAGAATAGATTAGAAATTGAAACATTTTTTGCTGCTGCAGAGCAATATTCTTTTAAATCTTGGACCGACGATGCCCGGGAAAGATCGCAGAAGGACACAAAATGTCAAACACCACAGTCACACAATGACGTCACTAAAACTGTCGACCAAATTGCCTTGTTAATCTTAACCAAAATAAACACAGTAATAATGATCTAAGTGTGGTTTCAACTGGGGCTCTGCGTAACCCTAGGGTTCTGTTCTTACAGTCCATGAGGTTCTGCAATTTCTTGGTGGTTGATCAGATTCAAACAAATAGCTTTGACTCCACCTAACGTTTCTGTAATGATTACGCCGAACTCAGAATTAGATTTTTCAGGTTTATTTTTCACTATTTCAATATTAAGTTATAAGAAAATGCATTGAAGACAATGGTTAGCGGAACAAAATGAAGATGTTTTTTCTAAACGACAAAAGTTGTGTACAGCAAATCAGAAAAGATTAAATACAATATTCCATATATTCCCAGTTATCTAGCTTTTAGAGAAACACCATTCAACCCTTAAGTTGAACATTCCATGCAAAGAGTGGCAAAATCTTGACACAACTGTTATCTGGGGGGGGGAGTCTTGATTATTCGTACACAGGAGTAGCAAATCCTTACACAAATGCCACGGAATCTCGAAGGATGGAACTCACTACGGCAGTCAATACTTTCTCGCACAGATCGACTTCATAAATGGCATTTCTTAGGGGGCTTGCAGACACCCCAATTTTGAGGGGGCAGCAAGGCCACATTGCTTTGCAGATCTTTTGTAATGCAAAAATGACCAAACTTAAGATTAACCAGAAAATCATAACATTTGTATGTATCAACAAATATCTATTAATCCATCTGTGTCATACATATAATATATGTATATATATATACAGTTAAAGGTTTCAAATTGCCTTTTTAGGGTAAAGAGGCTGCAAAGCGCATGCTGAGTCGGGGCCAATAAGTGGCTAAGCATGGCACTGACTGGAGGGATTAAATGCAATATACCATATATTCCAAGCTATTTAGCGTTCAGAGAAACACCATTATTTAACGCTTTTGACCCTAAATGGCCAATATATCGGCGCTAGTTATCCAAGGCAAAAGATCCATTAATATTAAATCTATATCATGGTTTTCTAATAGAACGGCTCTGAGTGACTACTTGGTAATTTGGAAGTAAGAGTTCGAAAAATTCTAGCACATGACACGGGATAGCAATCCATTTTATCCTGAAGTCCTTTTAGTCGATGGTAATGGACTACTTCATCCAAGAGATTTCGGTCTGGGTTGTTATGTGTGGGTTGAAGAGAAAGCAATCTATTTTATCCTGAAGTCCTTTTAGTCGATGGTAATGGACTACTTCCTCCAAGAAATTGTAATGGTCTACTTCATCCAAGAGATTTCGGTCTGGGTTGTTATGTGTGGGTTGAAGAGAAAGCAATCCATTTTATCTAAATGTCCTTTTAGTCGATGGTAATGGACTACCTCATCCAAGAGATTGTAATGGTGTACTTCATCCAAGAGATTTCGGTCTGGGTTGTTATGTGTGGGTTGAAGAGAAAG
>JAUZSX010295546.1:0-13658 GCA_034780655.1 Idiosepius hallami
AAAAAATAAATAAATAAATATATATATATATATATATATATATATATATATATATATATATATACACACACATGTAAATTTCAACAGTTGTATACACATATATTTACTGAGGTTTGGATGTATATTTATTATAAAATTATTCATAGATATTTAAAGACTAGTTCTTGATTTTTACCCTTTAGAGATTGATTAAAAATTAATTTATAGAAAAAATTATGCATGGGTACATAAAGATTAGTTTTTCCTTTTTTTTTTTCTTATAGTTTGACAAAAAATGAATATATGAAAAGGTTAAAATAGAAATATGTAATCATATGCAATAAAGATAAGGCATGAAATAACGTTGAAAGATAATAGTTTAAAATGGTCTGTGCTATCCAAATAAATCCCAACAAAAATTTAAAATAAATCAATAATTTGCTCTTAAATTCTAGATATAATGTTTAAATAAAAAATGATGAAGAAAGAATTGTGGCATTTTTTGTTTTCAAAAATAAAGTGTATGTGGGGGTGGGTGGTGAACAAGTATTTGTACATGTCAACATTTTTTATTGGTTAAACTTCCAATAAACAACAAGGCATAAAACATTACTATATTTGCATATACGTGCACACACTAGAAATATACAATAGAAACTAATAAATTATCGTAAATAATATTTATTATTTGTTTCCCACCGTTGTAATTTTTCTTAGATCAAAGCATCCAAATGATAATTAAAGATATTTTATCATCATCATTTATACATAAATATGATTTTATGTGCATATGTGTATGCATACATTTTTTTTCTGGCTCTGAAGAAAATAAGGATCGACCAAAGATTCCACAAGTGGATAAATAAGATTGTTATCATAAAAAAAGATTGCTCTTGGCATTAAATGACCTAAAAAGATTGATATGTTTAAAAAGAAAAAAAGACTCCTATGAAATAAATATTAAAAAGCTATTGTCTAAAATGAGAGCTTCATCGAAAGGACTTCGACATATCAAATAAAAGTAGGAAAAATTAAAAGACCATCAAGAAACAGTTATAAATTCTTTTTTCAATTTCAAAATAAAGTTCAATACCTACCCCAACTATGAAAATCCCATCTTAATTCTAAATAAAAATCTCCGAGATTTCGTAATGCTTGAATGTGATATGGCCGCTTTTCTTCCATTGACTGACGAGACTGTAGTTTAAGATGATGTAATAAAGTTTTAACTAAAAAGAGAGAAAAAAAAAAGAAAAAAAATCATTATTCAATTAAATAAGACAATATGTGTCGCCCCTGATCTAACCTAAACTAATATTGTGCAACAAATTTAAAGTTGTTAGTAAGGACATACTCTTTTGGTCTAAAGAAAAAAAAAGTTCTGCGATACCAAATCTGACCTTTATTTCTCTAAATTATGAATGAAAAACACAGAATTATTAGTTTAAATAACATTAGTCTCTTCCCCCTCTTGTGTAGATTGTCATCCTCTCTTATTATATATCCCAGTAATAGTCTGCCAACATGCCAGGGTTCCATTTTCCTTCAAAACATTTTTCCATCAATAAAATATCTTAATGGAATTTCTTGCCATGTTCATCACCAAGATTCTCAACAAAAAAATCCAAATGATTGTGGAGAACGGGAACTTTTAGAGACAAGTTACATCTTATATAATAATGACTGCTTTTTTCTAAGAGTAATTATTGTCGTTACTCAAATATTTTGAGATTTTTACCATGTCTTTTAATTATGTGCTTGTTAGTAGGACTGTGACAATATGCTTTTATTAAAAAAATATTCTTTTCATAGCCCTGATAACTAGGGTTGTGATAATAATATTCTTTAATAAAAGCATATTGTCACAGTCCTAATAATGACAGAGGAGACCATTCACAACTTGCACATCAGAACTGTTTTTACCTCAGGAAATTATCATTAACTTTCATAGAAATCCAGAAAGTCTGCATGCATAAGCTAAACTATAAATTTTCTAAATTTTAAAACATTTAATTCAATATGAATAACAATGTTGTCAATAGAGTCAGAATTATGATTCTGTTTGTTTGTCGATTTGTTACACTTCCATATTTAATTGTTTAATTGACACAAAATGTTTCAAAATGTATATAAAATAAAAAAAAATAAATGAAACAAATGAAAAAATAAAATAAAAGTCATATTGTTATTATTATTATTACTTTTGCTTGCGAGGACTATACATCTGTAACAACAGATTTACGGTCCTTTCTTGAGTTTCAACTTTATTTTTCGTGTTATGTAATGAATATTTCTTAATTAAACCTATATGATATATGTTCCTTTTTTTATTCTAAATACTTTTTTTTTATTTTGGAAGCAATTTAAAAAAAATTCATTTGAAAAAGTTATTTTAAAGTTTTTGTAGAAAAATTGAAATTTTTAATTTATCAGACTTATAGAGAGTGACAAAAAGAAGTAGTGTGAGGAGATTAAAAGATTTGATATAGCGGGTGTAGGAGTGTTGATATGCTATATACAAAAAGGGTAAAAATCTGACAAAAAATGAAATTTGGTATTTATCTATCTAATAAAATATAAAATTGATTATAAATCTCATTACATAAAATTTAAAAAAAAGAAATATAGATAATACAAATTAACTTGTTCTATTTAAACCTAATGGTAAAAATATTAACTTTACATTAATTAAATAAAACTAAACATTTATGCAGCATTTATTATTGAAATGCTAAAATTAAAGTAAAACAATAATACAATAAAATTTTACCCTTTATTATGCTCACCAATTATATATATCATTATGTGGTGACGTCATAGGCGCATTGGTATGGAGCTAGCATGCAAGTTATAACGTTTTGAGTTTGATTCCGTTCAACGGCAAAGTATTATTTATAAAATTTTTATTAGTGCTAATGATTTTGAATAATAAATGAAGTATGCTCTATTAAGCTATGTATTTTATTTATATTTGTTTTTCTATGTGATTGATAAAAGACTATTATTACTATCTTAAATATAATTTTGAAACAGGTATGAATGGTAAATTTTATATTTTGCAGTAAAATATTTCTTTTAAAAATGATTTAAGTTTAAAATCATTATTAATCGCTAATTAATAGATAGATAGATTTATCATTGAAAAGTGCAACAAAATGTACATTACATAAAATAAATCAAAGATAATTTTTATATTCAATTTAAATTAAATCTTTATACCTACTTTGTAAATTTTAAGTGCACTGTAAAAATTGATGATTTTTGAATTAATCTTGTACCTTAATTTTTAAAGCTTATAGTAGAAACATTTTGTTTAACAATTTTTATGCCTTGCATGAAATGCTTTTTTAACTTGTAGGAGAAATTGATTAAAGTCAGCTAATAATAAATTTCTTCAGGTATTTCTATTCATTACATTAGATGAAGAGGCAGCATTCTATTCAACAAATCCCTCAAGCTTTTTTTTTTTTTTTTTTTTTTTAAAGATGCGTGTGGGTATTTTTCATATTTTAAAATTAAAAAGAAAATACTCACTAATTCTTCTATCACCGTAACTAATTGCTTCAGCAAGTGGGGTCCAGCCCTGACTGTTTTTGATTCTAATTGGTGCTCCTTGGTCCAATAAAAGTTTAATACATTCTGAAATATTAAAAACCATTTTAATAATGACAAAAAATTGTAAAAGAATTAAGCAACATCTTTACAGAGTAATCATTTTTTTTTGTTTTTTTTTGGGAGGGATGTAATCATTACCATTTGGTTGAGGTAGCTCAGACATTTATGACCATATCCCACCCTTTCTCTTGGCTTTGCATCACCATTGCCAGATCTTTAGAGTGACAATTTCTATCTCTATGTATTTGTTTAATAGACGTGGTTATTATACAATTCACAGAAGTAGAACCAGGATGCAGTACCAAGATTATTAGTTCAAAGCCCCTCGTTTGTATATATGCTTATAGAAAATGTGATCTTGTAGCTGCAGAGATTGAGAAGGTGTAAACTTGGTGGTGGCAGCAGCATTTCTTTTGGGAGTTTAGTGAGAAGAAAAATGTCGATAGGAGTCCATTGATGAATTAGTGTGTAGCAAATGTGATGATACTGTGTGAAGATTGGTGGAGTTTACATGAATACGGTTGTTTTAAGTGGATGAAGAGTTGAAGAATCTGAAATATTGGATTATTTCAGAAGATATTTTGTTATGATAAGATGAAGACTTTATTAATCTCTACTATTGAACTGATATTTTGTTTTTATAAGACAGGCTTTATAAATATGTTGTATTGGACTGATATTTTGTTTTTACAAGGTGAAAATTTTATTGAACTATTACAATGAAAAATGTGCTGCATTTATTTAACCAAACTATTAATTACAGCTTATCAGTAATGTTCGCTAAAAACGGAATGAACATAATAAACAATATATAATTTCATTAAAAAAATTTTCAATTTAAAGTTTGTCAATTTAAATTCTTCAGAATGAAATTGTTAAGAAACACTTGACCAGATTTTACCATGATTTGAAATTTAAAAAACAAAAAAGTGTCATAGTACTTGCATGTGGCATGTCACATTTCATGCTCATCTCATTTCATCAAAAGGGGCATTAATGTGCTTCTTTTTCTACTTTTGATTTTGTAAGTTAAATTTTAACCATCTTTTCCCTTGCTGATCAAGTCAAGACAACTATAATTTCTCTTTCCTCACTGACCAAGCGGGAGGCAAATTTTGTATATATTTCATTATTACAAACCCATTGAATTTAACCACAAAACACATTGAATTATAATCATCATTCATTTTTTTTATTCAATTTAAAATATAATAGTTTTTATCTTATATTCTTGTCATTTCTTTGTTTATTATTTTCTATGTAACCATATGTTAAGTTCCCACAATCAATACAATATCTGTTTATAACAAAATCAAGAACCAATTACACAAAATAAGAATAGATATTTAGAATAACTGAGGTTTATCCTTTGGTTGCACAAAGTAATGTTTCTTGAGGGTTTTTTTTATGTGTTATTTATTTAAAAAAATATGGTGTTCTGTAATCCAAAAAAGAAAAAATATTTTGTTTAGTTATTATTTTGAATAGTTTCTAAACTGAACTGTGATTAAGTAAAAATAGTGTTTTTGTTTTAAATACAGGAATTTTTTTTTCATTTAATTTTAATGATTCACAAAAGCCCGAAGGGATTTGATGAAAGTGTCATCACAATCAGTGCTAAAGTTTATTCAATTTCTTCATGATGGAATGGGTTAGACCCACTCTTTTATTTTCTTTTTTGTCTAAATTGTAGTCAGAATATCATGGATCATTTACTAAAACAAAGCTATGTGAATGTGAACATCGTTTATGTCTACAATAATAGAGGTGAATTACGATGTCATTTCTCCCATCAAAATTTCAGATTAGAATATGAGTTAATTAAAATACCCAAAAATAAAATAAAAGAACACTCTGAATAAACACGCACTCTATTTAGTCATGTTTGGAAAGACATATTTCAAAACCATTAAAAAACAATGGGTTTTAATTGATAATTTAGACATGAAAAAATTTGCCTGGATAAATAGAGTACCCAGAGAAATTAAAAAAAAGATTGTCAGACAAAAATCCTCCCCCCCAAAAAAAGCGAATATGTTGCCTTTTAAATTTTTGACGTGCATAGCACAAAAAAGTAGTTATTAGGTACGAAGTAAACAGTGTAAATTTTTTTTAAAAAGTGTGAAAAGGGTGTCAATAAAAGGCAACAGGAAGAACACGGACAGAATGGATGGTATAAAAACTTTGCCATTACTGGGAATAACATGTTATATAAGACTTATATCATAAAGAAATGATTATGAGAAGATAAATAGTTGGCCAATAAGTCAGTGCCCAATTTCTAATGAAAATATCATGTAATTTTTTTTTTAGACTAAACTTATTTTTGTCTAATTTGTATAGAAAAGTGATAAAAAAGTGGGGGATTAATTTACTACGTAAATATAATTGGAAACTGAACCCCCATTTAATGTCCACGGCTAAAATTAACGTTTAAAATAATGTTTTGGGTAAATTTTTGATGTGAAATTGTCTATAATTATGCAAAATATGTACATGTTGATTTTTAGAACGATTAGTAAAATAGAAAATGAGCAGGACAAATGTCCAGTTTACAACATAAAACAATGGCAAATGACCCCTCAAATAATTGCAGGACTTAGAGTATTTTTCAGTATAAATGGTATATAAATTCTCATTAAAATTTTTTAGGTGAATGACCCTGTGTTAAAATGCTTGTGAACGGGCCAAAAAATGAGATTTTTCAAGAAAGTTTTGCAATTGGCAGGGTTAAGACTGACGCATCTCCATGTGCAGTTTTTGTTAAAAGTAGATGAACGCACTTGTGAATGTAAAAACGCGGGAATATAAGACGCCCTAAAAAAGAGCGTTTAAAACCGTATATTTCATAATCTATTATGGTCACCGACAAGAAGGACATGTATAGAACAGATATGTGAAGTTTCGTTGATATTTGTCAAAAACAAATGTCAAAAGTGAGGAAAACGTAAAAAAAATGAAAAAGGGCCAAAATATCGGCTAAATGGGAAAATTGATTTCGACGCTCCACGTCTTGATGAAATGATCAGAATTTTGCAGCGATCATTTTGGAACAATTTTGAGTAGCGTCTGTTTGAACGGAAAAAAAATTATTGCCGATCAATGAAAAAGTGTTTTTGACAAAATGAACCCTGACTTAATGGCCACTGGAAAAAGTGGCTTAAAATTGACTTTTTTGAAAAATTTTTTTTGGAAAATCATTTTAAACCACACTGTGCATCAATGTGTGAAGTTTGGACCAAATTGGTCGAACGCAACCCCCTGTTGCCAAAAATGGGGTAAAACAGATGCTAAATACAGGCGTTCAAAACGCTGATTTTTTCAAACTGTTCATGCCTTACGAAATAGTCGTATCAGGAAATCTAGATCCGAAATTTGGTGTAATTTCGTTAAAAACTCTTGTCGAAAACGAAGTGGGTGTACGCCTGGACAACGCCGGATTAATGGCGAAACAGAAATTTTTTTGGCCAAAAACACGAACCAATTCAAATCTTGAAAATTGGTATATGCCATCTGTCGGTCATAGACCGCCATCCTGTCAAATTTAGTTTCGATTTGTCTAAAGGTTCTCGCTCTAGAAGTGTTGGGTTGTACAGACACAGGAACGCTTCAACTGTGTATCAGATGGTTGTATGTAGATTATTTTTGAATTTGTCTTTCCTTATCCCATGACCCCTTTTGACATTTTATTGAAGTCTTCTCCGCCATTGACGGTACTTCCTCTTTGTATAAGAATTTATTTTATCTTAGTTAACTTCTTTTTCTGCAAGTCCTATTGTTCAGAAGTATGTCTCCATATTAATTACACAATATTTTTATTTTATCTTCTTTCTTTTTAATTATGCTAGGTCAACAGATATATTCCATTTTAAAATCCTTTTTATATATATATATATATATATGTGTGTGTGTGTGTGTGAATACATGCCACAAGATATTTAAAAAAAAAATATCAAGTTGGAATCTGGTGCGGGATAGTCTTTCTTCGATGAGGTGAATGGAGCTTTGGTTGGCAATCCACATGTTAATAGTGTCATGATAAAAATACTATGATATAATACTAGCAACCATGTCATTACTAACATTTGAAACTGTTATGGGGTTTAGGGTAGGTTAGTGAAATCCATAATAGCTACTACAGCCGACTGATGATGATGCGATATATATATATATATATATATATATATATATATATATATGACATGCATTTTTACACAAATATGATGCTGTGAAAAAGAATCTTTTTTTTCAAATTAATAAAAATAAATTATATAAATAAATCAGAACTTTAATGTTTTTTCGCAATGATAAAATGTTTAAGTTTCATTTGCTGTAAAAATTATTAATACCGACTAAAAACATACAATGTAATTTGTTCAAACATCAAAACTATAAAAAGAGAAGGAAAACAATTATTATAGAGAAAACTACTTAAACACTAACAAAAATAGGCATATGATATTTTTTTTAACAACAGCAATTAATAATTAAAACCTTGGTTGGTGTCTCCAGCCACAAGAACAACCAACGACAAGAAACAAAGAAAGTAGACACAAATGAAATTGATGAAAATAAAAATTAATAACAAATCAAGAACAAGTACCAGCTAAGCCGTGTGCTGCATTGCTTGGGTTTCAATAGGTTATATCTGATTATAACTCTTCTAGTTCTTCATGAAAAAGTAACTTAATCTAGTTCACTACGTGGTCAATATTTAAAAGTGGCCTTTTTTTTTTTAACCAAATACATGGTGTAACCATGTGAGTGTTGATGAATTTAAATTATGTAACAAAACTTTAATGGTTAAATATTTTCTATTTATTAAATAAATAAATTGAATAATCAGATATCTTAAATGATGGAAAAAAAACTTTTTTTTAAAAGTTTTATAGAGGCAATTTTATTTAAAGTTGCATTTTTATTTATTTTTAATTCCATTTTTATTTTAACTTTTGCATTATTGGTATTTAAAAAAAACTTTTAATTGAATTTGTTTTTGTATTTTATTCAGTTTTTTTTACATTTGATTCAGGGTTTAAGAATCAGGCTGTAAGTTATTGTTTATTCATGTAGAAATTTATACAGCCAATGATTAATAGTAAAAGTTAAATGTTATTGTTAATGGACTTGAGTAAAAAAAAAAAAAAAAAATTTTTTTAATATTTTTATTTGAATTTTCTTGTTTTTGAATAAGAGTTTTTGTTGCAGGGCTGTATTGTTTTAATATAGTCCCCTAATTTTCTTCCTCATATTTTTTGCATTATGACCATCCTTTTTGTTCAGGAATTGAGATCAGATGTAAGTTTCACGAGATGAGCTGTAAGCTTTTTTTTTTTGGTCCTCGATTTATCAGCAACCTTTGTTTTTAGTGGCCTGTATCCATCAAGACTATTGCCGGATAATGGGCGATTACTTTTTTCAGAAATTTGCCACAAGTTGAATTTTTATATGTAGTTGTGCATAGTAAAAAAAAAAAAAATTATTACGAAAATTCTCCTTGCATCCCCAAATGGCCAAAAATGACACTTTTTGCTCCATAACTTTTGATCCATCCATTTTCTGAAACTTGGCCAAAATTTAAATTCCCCAAATGTAAATTCAGTATATCTGAATGTTTCAAAATTCTGGTTCATGTCCTCCCGGGGCTTTTTTGGGGTTAAAAACACCTCTTTAGGGGGCTATTTAACGTTTCTGTTCTAATTATCATTATGTATGTCTTTTAAACTGCCCATCATACTTCTCACACTCTGCATTTCTTCATTAGCAACATCTTGCAACAGCAATTTTGAAAAAGATATTGCATACACAGGGGGACTACACATGTGCGGCTTGTTTCCTTTGGTTGATTAGTAGGTGTAAATAATGCAGCAACGTTTTAGTTTGATGATCGCACCTAAAGTGACACAGTAACCTGAAGCCATTAATTCATGCCTGCACTGATTAACTATTCCTGCTCTATCACTAATATTGAGCACTTCAACTATAGATATAGGCTACAATCTTTTTACAGATCAATATATCTCCAGAGGAATATAATAAAAGACTAGATAATTCAAACTTGTGTTATAATTTAAAGAGTTATATTAATATAATCACTAGGGCTAAGACAATATGTATTTTTAAAGAATATTCTTATCACAGCTGGTCTCGTTACTTGATTATTTTGCGATTTTGCTATTCCTTTTAATTCTGGAGTTAACTAATATCTGTAAAATTAAAAGAAATGATGAAAAGTGATATTAAAAATGGGATATAAAGAAAGCACTTCACTCAATACTTAGGCTTCTTTTAAGTAGTTCTTTGCGACATAGTCAACCAACCACTTCAGCTATTTTGGTTTCAAGTTGTCTGCCTATAATTTCATGAAAATTAAATTGAACAATGCACTGCTATTATCTTATCACTAAATCACAATTAAACATATAATGACGGAATGCCAAACCTTAAGGCAAAAAAGCCTCAACAAAACAGGCCTAAAAAAGATCTTTGAAGTCACAAATGTAGAAAAATATACCAATTCCTCATAGAAACCAACAAAAAAAATCACACGAATACTTAATAAAAACCAAAATCTAAGACAAATTTTTGACTTATCAGGAGTTGACATACCGTTAGACCTAGATAACTTATACCAGTGGTTTTCAAACTTTTTTTTTTGCCAGCGCCCCCTTCACCACTGGTCGAAAATGCCAGCGCCCCCTTCAACGCTGGACAAAAATGCCAATGCCCTTTCTTCCAATTAATGCCATAATGACCGTATATATAGGCTAATATATGGTGTAAGTATACAAGTAAGAACGTCAATTTGCAGTGACTGGGAAATGCTTTATTAAATTGTCCTGTTTTTCCAGCCTTTTTACCAACACCAATATTACATTTTACTGTAATTGCCCTTAGTTCCCCTTCAGAATTTTAATGCTCCCTTATCTGACTACTTACTTGCCAGTGCCCCCCTAAACATTCATGTCTCCTCCCTCCAGGGGGCGGTACTGCCCACTTTTAAAACCACTGACTTATGCCCATTTTAACTGGTTTATCATTGCTAATTAATCTTTGAATTATTTTAATGTCTATTCATAATAATTCTTGTATATTTAGATCTATAGCTTTGATTTTGATTTTTTTGTTGATTTTGTTTTTTACTTTTTTTTTTTACTATTATCTTAAAAAATATAAAAAAGCTGAGAATGCTGCAAAAGCCAGTCAAAGTGAATTTATTTTATGCATCTTGGAGTTTTCAGTTTCTTCCTTTATTCTTCATAAATGTATAGTAAGAGAGACAAATCTATAGTAGTCCCACTCTGAGTCCCAGTGGACTTGGGAATAGTAAAGAGATTATTTCTGCATTCTATGAATAATATGATGAATTACAGTAAAGTATTTGTAGCCATCTCACTGTTTGCAGTTTAATGTTATGCAAAACTTAGTTCACCAAAAATATTGACATTGGATTAGAAATTATGTTCTGATAGTAGTATTATGAGATTTATGACTATTTTTTTAATGTAAAATAACAATCAATTAAGGAGTCCTAGTTTATGTTTTATATAAAACTAAAATCAACAATGTATTCACATATAATACCTTCCACACACACGTAATGAGAGGTTCAATCTAGGTTTTTTTATACTGAGGAATTCAAAATAAGAAACAAAACAGATTTGTATAGGAATTACTAATTTGTTTGTGTTATTATATATTCAGAAAAAAGTAATTTTACTTGTATATTAGGTAAATTCAAAAAAGAAAGATGTGTGTATAAAATATATCAAAGCAGGATTTTCTCATCCAACTATATTTAAGTATGTGATTATTCATTGTCTTACACAGTTTCTAAAAATGTCTTATCAATAAGATTGAAAACCCTAGGTTTTGTAATTACTATGCTTACTTAAGAACAAAGCTTTACTATGGCCTTTCTACAAGAAACACTGGGGTCCTGAAAACAAAAAAATAGATATAATAATTATTAATGAAGTATATAACTGATAATGATTCTATGTCTCTGATTTAAAAAAGATTTTAGATATTACCAAAATTTTAATGGCACCATTAAAACATACTGATATATTTTGCTAATAACCTAAATGTTCATCATTCCCTTACAGATAATAATGGCATGATAACTTAAAAAGCAATCAGATATGGTCTTGTCAAAAGTATCAATATATCATTGAAATGCTCCACGCAGAAAAAAAATTAAATCACATTTTACAAGTGCTTAGTATATATTTACAAAACCAACTCAGTAAATGTCAACTCTTCAATATTCATCAATATTAGTAAATGTCAAATGTTTTTACATATTTTTGTACTATTGCCTTCACTTTGATTTTTATGTTTAATTATTTTTCTAAAACAAATAAAAAGTTACTATACACTAGTAAAGATGAGGACAATCTTAAAACAATGACTTAAATTATGATATATTTGCTAAAAAATGATCTTCAATAACTGTAACAAATATAAAGAGGTGCCTATTTTAAAGATTAGATATTCTAACTAAAATTGAAGTAGTTGATATGCTATAAAACAAATCAACCTATTTAACTTAAGGAAATCTCGGAATGCAACAAATACTTTTTGTTTTGTTGAAAATTGTAAAATGTGTTTATTCTTTTATCCATAACCATCTGCTGAGCATTGATAACATCTTCATCTGCTTTAAGAAAAACCTGCAGCCAGGTTGCCTTGCATATAAGGGATAACTTTCCTGTGTTGTTGACCCCAGTAAGTGCATGGAATGCTGGCAAATCCTTTGCTTTTTTTTTACCTAGAGCTTGCCACTGGTTTAATTTGTATAACATCAGAGGCCATAGAAATGATGTTTCTCAGCCACAGGCCATAGTTTGCTGTGACTAGCACTAAAACATCCGTATCTGGAGAGAAAATTACTAACTGCATCAGGCGAGTTTCACTATGAAGCTATCATTGCTTGATAGATCATTAGTGTGTTTGCTTCTTCATGGTTATTTACTTCAAAGACCAGGTCTTTGTTGTTCTTTCTGTATGCAGAAGCATATGTGATGATCAACTTGGATGATCCTCTGTTGTACTCTAGAGTGTTGGCAGCAAGATAGTCAGTCAGATAAAGCTTTGTCTCTTATGGAAGAGAAACTTGCTCACTAGGATGTGTTTAATGTTGATGTCATCTCTAACTTGATATTGAAGTTTTTCCTTATCTTCGTTTATCTCTTGTTGCAATTCTTAAGGGATCTTCCCTGTATGTGTCAAAAACAAAGATGATTTCATTATAGTCTCATGTTAGTTGCATCAGTTTGTCATTACAGCATCCACTTAGATCCTCGACTGTCACTACAGTTCCTGGCTTCTTGTTCAGCTTTTGCACAAGCACCATGCCAGCCACTAGAGTTATCTTCCTACTTGGCTGATCAGTAGATGTGGGCATCATTGCATTTTGGTGGGTAGAACTTCCAGTTTGAGGTAACGGATGTTCACGGGCGATGTCTTCTCTTATCAGCTTCTCATCTAAATGGATTAGCTTGGACTTGTCGAAGCATGGTAAACTGTTCCATCAGGAGCAAAAAGGGTCCTTGGTGTCAGAGTGAATTTTGGTTTTCTATGGCCTCTTTTTGGTTGATATACCGACTTGACCTGGCAAGTACCATCAGACTTGCAAACAAGTCATTAGTCTTTTTCAGATTCACTGTCTTGTTTCTGAGTTTTACAGTAAACTTTTTGTTCCTAGAAAAGAACATCTTGATGCTTTCTATTTTCATGGGGACCCAGAGGCTGACAGCTCTATTGATCCGCTCTGACACGTAATGCTTATGCAATTTCTGTGATGTCAACATTCATGATCTGTGGCATATACTCATCTAGAATGTAGGCATTACTGATCACATTGTAAAGCTTGTCCCCATTAGTGATAAAGGGACATCCATAGGTGAGTATGACTTTCTTGATCTTGTCGATTGTACTATGAGCAATTTCATCAAGTGCTATATAAGAGTAGACATGGGCATAGAAAGCTGGCTTGTAGTGTGTGCATTTCAGGATTTGTCTTGTTGTGGCAGGACCATACACACCTGGTTCAACCCAAC
>JAUZSX010295557.1:0-13658 GCA_034780655.1 Idiosepius hallami
ATGCATCATTTATGCCTTTTAAAAAATCTTATTTATTAATTATTACATGATGCTTCAGAAGAACTATAATCTATTAAATCTATTTTTCTTTCTTTCTTCTCTTTTTGCAGATTTTTTGGCGCCTTTCTCCATTAATTCTGATTGCAAAAGAAAGAAAAAAAAAAATGGTTTATCAAATTCTAATTATTTTTGCATTTCTTCTTCTTCTTTAATGCTCATCTTTTTTGCGACAAATCTAAAAAATGGTTACTTAAGTTGAAACTGAAGTTTTTTCTATTGGATAATCAAGCGATATTTCTCGCCTCCTCTTCAAAAGATTTTCCAACCTCTCAATACTGGATTTGCAAAATCCTTCATCTGGCTACCAATAATTATAAGAACCTTTAACTTCCAGAATGTTCCTTCTTTAATCATGTATTACTTGTCCTAATGAATTCATAATGCTTGCTTCTTGTGGCTCCAAAGCAATTGCGATATGACCAAGGGAAATTTTCCCTATATTCTAATTTGGACAATAACAAATTAAAACACTCCCCCACCCCCCAAAAAAGGCTTGGATTATTTTATCTTTAAAATCTATTTTTATCATTCAAACATGTACTACTAAGAAAGAAAATTTAAAAAAAAAACATACCTTCTACCAATATTCACAACTGAACTATTTTCTCAATTAAATTATTCCACTTAAATTCTCTGAGGAATATTAAAAGTGTTTTGTCTCTCATGGATTCTTTAAACTATGAATGATCCACAGTAATATTTTAGATTGTTTTTAAAAGATTATTACTAATAATCCAAATACTAAGAGTCAACTCTGATATTTAAAATACCAAAATAATTTTCCCTAGTGTTTTAAAAATTAATAATGTCTTAAATACTAAAAACGATTAGCCCCACATTTTTAGATACTAAATAATTAGCCCTGTTTTAAATAACAAAAAAAGTAACCCAAATGTTTTAAATACAAAAAAATTACTCTAATATTTTTAATTTCCAAAAAGACTAACCTTAGTGTTAAATATTAAAAATATACCCTTAATTTATTGAATATTAAAAAAAAAAAACATAACATACTGATATAATAATTATAATATAGTGATATAATATATATAATAATTATAATATACTGATATAATAATTATAATATAGTGATATAATATATATCATAATTAAAATATACTGATATAATAATTATAATATATTGATATAATATATATTATAATTAAAATATACTGATATAATAATTATAATATAGTGATATATATATATTATAATTATAACATATTGATATAATAATTATAATATACTGATATAATATATATATGATAATTATAATATACTGAACCCAAATAAAGAAACATTTGATATTTCTAAGGAGCAGCTAGTCATAGTTAGTAGGCAGTTCAAGCCAACATCTTTTTTTTGTCAATCCTTTTAGTTCTATATGATGAATACTTGGTCAAGCTCCAAGCCGAGTTAGGCACAAGGCCAGTTTTTACCTGCTCATTACATTCCTGGATTTTCTGGAATCAGATTTGTCCTTACACTTAGATGAGTTAGTCTCCTTGATTTCATGGGCCTCATTCAGGTTTTTGAAATCTAGAGGAGTTACTTCCCTGAGTTAATGAGCTCCATGTGCTTGAGGCAGCTGAACGTGAATGTGATGGGTTTAACTGGATTTGAACTTGTATAAAACGATTCCAGAGTCTAAGCTTTTACTACTATTCTATCATCGCTTTTTTATATGTATATATATTTATAAAAAATTAATTTAACTTGCCTCTCCTGTATAATATAAAAATCACTATTTATCTATCTATCAATATATATATATATATATATATATATATGTGTGTGTGTGTGTGTGTGTGATGTCTTATTTGACAAATAAACAACCAACTTGAATATTAGTGTAATAAATAAACTTGTATTTTTCTGAAAACAAAATATTTCCCTAAATTAATGTTTCTCATGACTTGTCAATATTAGTTTGTTTTTCTATTCAAATTATCTATCGATAAATAAATGAATATGTGTGCGAAATATGAAATAATCTATTTAATATCAATAAAAATGTAACCTAAAAGAGAAATCTATTTTTTTAAAATCTTTTTCTCTCTCAAACTTGTGCTTAGTTTCCCTTCTAAGTAAAGAGCTAACTTTTATCTAAGATTTATTTAGATTATAAAAAAGAAGAAAAAAAAACCAGGAAGGAAAGCAAAATATTTTATTTTGATAAACCAAAAAAAAAAAAAAAAAATGCCGTCTGAAAATTTTTCCAACCGCAAGTCAAATGTTGCTGCATCCTCAAGCACTCCAGTGCGTCGACCGTACAAATGCACATTCTGTATTAAGACATTCACTGTACACAGCAATCTTGTAAAACACACACGTACACACACGGGTGAACGGCCATTCAAGTGTGAACTCTGTGAGAAAGCCTTTGCCAACCCCAGCAACCTAACTCGGCATCGACGTCTCCACTTGGGTATTCGACCGTATGCTTGCAGAATTTGTCACAAAGGGTTTCGAGACTCTACAAACCTAAAATATCACATGAAAACCCACCTAAACGATATTTCATTTGCATGTGATCAGTGTTCAGATACTTTTTCCAACTTTTCTGCATACTGTGCCCACATGACGGCGCATCTTGATACTCGTTCTGAATCGCATGACACCCACCCTGATTCAAGAAGCGGCATTCTAACATCTAAACCTCCTCCTCCTCCTCCTTCCTCATCTTCAATCTTCCATTCATCAAATAGCCTAGAAACAACCAAAACGTCCTCCCCCATCCCCCGTGACAGTGAAATCCGATACGATGATAACAAAAGCTGTGATACACTGCGTAACCAGGGAGACAAACATTTTCCCTCGTTTTCCGCCAAGCAGAAAGCTCCATTGAAGTGCGAAAGCGTTGTCAAGAACTTTGGTCCGATTCTGGAACCGCCAACTTTGTCCAAAGATTTTCACTTCAGTTCTGTCCCCCAAATGAATGGCGAAAACAGGGTTCTCTCAGCTGTTCCCATCTTGAACGAGGGGCCATATCGAGAGGAACCCGATATTGAAATCCTAAACGAGAAAACTCCTTTTACACACAAAGGAAGGGAATCGGAATTCTCTAGTATAAGAAACCCCAAAACAGAGTTATCACTAGAATCACAATGGAATCAAGCTTTTAAAAATCTTTATTCCAACGCTGTTGCATTGGAGCCATCATCTCGAAACAATGTAGAATATATTTCTGATATTCCTGATGAAGGTTCTGGAATTCTTTGTTCTTCAGAAGAAAGTGCGCAGCTTTCTTCTCTATCGTCTACGGGACAAAGATCCTCGAACATCATTTCCAAAAAAGACGTGCACCAAGACAATTCCACAGTTATCTTTTATCCAGAATCACTTGATGAAAAGCCAGAGAATGAAGAGTCAAATATTCTCAAAGAACTCGGCATATCCTGGAATTTGAAAGATAAATCAGAAATGACATTATCGCTTGGAGAAGATCCGGGATTCGAATGGAACCGAAAAGAACATTCTGGAATTCAGTGGATCCCAAGACCCAATCATTCTGATGTTGGTCTCGACGAAAAATCATTTGAAGTTCTGAGAAAGTCCCAAAACTTTAATTTTGGCAGCCTGGATCAGGCAAACGTGATTGAAGATGATCCAACATGTACGCTTGATGAACTCGCAAATAAACTCACTGAATGTGGTTACTGTAAAAGGATATTCAGCCTTGAAGATAAGACGAGTCAAGAGTTTGTAAATGAGAAGCCTTATTGTGGAACATGCGACAGGGGTCTGGTCAACAAGGCTTCCCCCATAAAAAAAGAGTCACCTGATGCTTTTTGGCCAAAGTGCCTGCTGTGCGGGACATGGTTCGAGAAACAAGAAGAATTAAAAGAGCATGTCTGTTACGCAGAACTCATGAAGAAAGAAACGGACTTCAGTTTGAAATCTCCGAAAGCCTCGGCTTTATTAAGTGATGACCCTTCAAGGTCAGAATCTCTGAACGACGACATGGTAGTGTGTTTTGAAGATCTGTCAAATGGAATTAAGGTTTTTCGACCGAGTTCTTACGAATCTGAAGATTCCGGAGATGCTCGTCTGAAGGCGGAGCAAGAAAAGAAGTGTGAAAATATTAATGGGCAATCGGAAGAAGGTTTGAATCAAGTGGAAATGATTGCGATCAATCGCTTAAGAATGGAATTGGAAAAAGTCGGAGAGAATGACGATAATGTGAAAGCGGATGACGATGACGTGATGATTATCGAGAAGTACGAACGGGGAGAACTAATTTATAATACGAGTGAAAGAACTCTTTGGTCAAACAGAGAAATTCTACCACATCACGATGGAATAAGTGCTTTTCAAAATGGAGATAGACTTATCCAATCTGGTGATGCCAAAGACATGGACCAAACAAATGAAAATAATGAGAAATTTGGCGTAGGTGAATCTAATTTATTTTGTAAATATGTAACAAATGATCAGCCCAGGACTCAAAGGGTTCTTGTTGAAAATAGAGACAATAAGAAATATGATAAAGATGGAGATAAGATGAAGTTTGGTGTCAAGAATTACTTGCAAGAAGAAATATCAGAACCCTACCTGGAAGGAATTGACAATCTCCAAGACCAAAATTTGGTCATAGAAGATTTGGTTTCTGAAAGTTCTGCTATTTGCCCAGACATTTTAGACAGAGTTGATAATTCCAAAACGAGTTCATGGATAAAAACCAAATTCCAACCAACTGAGGACAATAATTCCATAAAACTATCCTCTTCTCTAAAAAAGGATTCGAATAAATTGAACTTTGTGCCGAAAAATAATTCTTTCATTAATTTTTCGGTAAAAAAACGAAGAAGCCGAAGCGTTTTGAACAAAAATAGGAAAGTTCTGCACGTCAAGCTACGGAAGCCTGTGCAAACACAATTATTATCGAAAAAATCCGACCCGGCCATTGGTATTTTACAAACGTCCGACCTTCTTCAGTACAAATGTCGTTACTGTGAAAAAGCATTTTCTATACAAGGTAACCTCATAAAACATGTTCGAGTGCATACAGGTGAAAGGCCATATCGGTGTCCATACTGTGCAGTGGCCTTTGCAAATTCCAGCAATTTGACTCGACATATACGGACCCACACGGGGGAGAAACCATACAAATGTCTCCACTGTGATAGAAGATTCCGGGCTTCATCAAATCTACGAACGCATCAACGCACGCACTTCAGGCAACCTCAGTATAAATGCACTTCTTGTGAGGAAACCTTTTTATATTATAATTACTTTAAGTTGCACTTAAAAACGCATCAAACTCTGCCCAAGTCCAGGAGTGCAGGCAACGTGTTTGAGAGACAAGAGAAAAAAACAGACGGCTGTTCTAATTCACTGATGTTCCCTAAGACAAAAGATTTTAGTTTCGAAGAACAAATGAATAATATGCCTGAAATTGAAAACGTAAGTTTTAAGTCGGACGAAGATAAAGAAGAAACAGAAACTATACAAACAGCCATTTCTTCTTTGGCTCCCAAGAATTCTTTAAACTTCTTGAACCAATCTCTCGGAAATGTTAACCAATCGGAGGAAGAAGATAGTTATCTGACATCTCTTATTTCTGATTCTGAATCAACTAGCTTGAAAGCTCGAACTAAAAACAACGTTATCATAATAAACCTTGAAAACAATTCCCTCGATTGCTATGACCCTCCGAATTCAGACGATGTTTCGGCTTCGCCGAGTGAGCGTCAAGCGATTGAACATTTCTCCAAAAACAAAGAGCAACCGCCGGACGAGTTCTATGAGAAGAGACGCAGCCAAAGTTTTCTCCCTTTGAATCGGAATCGGAAAAGATCGAACCATTTTCACCTGAGCACTGAACCGAATCTGGAAGGTCAAAAAAGGCTACCTAAATTAAAAAATCAAAAAAAGAATCCGTCTTCGAAATCCCTTAACCCTTGCAGTCTTTCCAAGTCTCGCCCTTACCGATGCGTCTATTGTTCCAAAGGATTTACTATACACTGCAATCTTGTCAAGCATATACGCATTCACACAGGAGAGAAGCCATTCACCTGCGACAAATGTGGAAAGGCCTTTGCCAACCCTAGTAACTTAACGCGTCACCTTCGAACGCACACAGGTGAACGTCCGTATAAATGTAGTTTGTGCTCTTGTTCATTTCAGTCATCGGCTAATCTCAAGATTCACGCCAAGAAGTGCCGCAACAGCAAGGAACATGTCCAGCGTTCTTCGTCTAACCCAACGAGCAAATGTCCGTTTTGTAACCAGATCTTCTCTCGCAGTAAAGAGTTCAAACATCATCTTCGAGTGATACACGGTGCTGACCAAAATATTAAATCCGACAATGTTTCTAAAAGAAAAAAGATTCTAAGGCCATTGCCATCGATGAGCAACGCCAGAAGACTTTTGTCTGCCTCAACAATTGTTAATCCAAATGTTTTACGCCTAAAAAATACCTTTCAGGCAAAGCATCAATTTCTAATCGCGGATAGGAAACTTCGGTTGGCAAGACAGAAGCAAATTAAAAATTTCAAACGTCAATCAGAGTTATCTGAACTTGATGATGACGAGGATGATGATGATAATATTGATGAAGTGGAAATCAAAACCTTCCAGTCTGCAATGATTTCTCCAAATACAGAACCAGACGAACGTTTGGGAACCCCTGTCTTTCCAGATTTTTCCTCCCCCCAAAAAAATATGTCAATCAAAAAAAGGGTCAAGTCAAACACTAACAGAGCTTCGGATGGTGTTAACTTGGATAAGGCCCTTGAGTGCAGAATTGGGAGATCGGAAAATTTTACCTGTGAACCAACCCTGGAGATTGCATCTTCCAAATTAAATAACAAGGACGTTTTGAATTATCTTTCCACAAATAATAAAAGCCATCTGCAGATCTCAGAAAATCCTCAGAGTTTTGCACCAAGAAAAAACGATTTTCTAAATAAATTCAAAAATGACAAATTAGTGAGTCGAATTGGAGGAAAACTTCTGAAAAGAAGCAATCACCCTGAAGAAATCGAGACTGGTAACGATTTGTCTTTGGAATTGCCTCTAAGTCTTCAGACATCCAATGCTAAATCTCTAACCAAGAACACATTATTCGCCATTCCTGAACAAACCTTTAATCCTGAAGGAACTGAAACTATGAAAACTGCACAAAAACGTAAATTCCACAAGTGCAGATTTTGCGAGCGTATGTTTCCTTCCCGATGTAATTTGACCAAACATGTCCGTACTCACACAGGAGAAAAACCGTTTCGATGCAAATATTGCCGGGCAGCATTTGCCAACCCTAGCAATTTGACACGTCATGTTCGGACGCACACGGGCGAGAAGCCTTATTCCTGTCCCCACTGCAGCAAGACGTTCCGAGCATCCTCTAATTTGAAGCAACATCTTTACACTCATCGTGCAGAGAATGCACCTTATAAATGTCGGCAATGTAATCGAACATTTTTCACGTATGCAAGTTTCAAACTACATTTGCATCACCATTGCCGATTTAGAAGGCCAAGCTTAAAGACTTTGTCGGATCCGAGACCATCTTTGTCTCGATTGCCTTCTTCATTTGAAAACTCCATTCAGGACGAATTCTCTAACATCTCTGATGGCCATGACCCAGCCCGAGTCCAGATCCTAGGGTCAGGTCAGCCTGGTAAGATTTCTTCAAATGTGAATCCAAACGCAAATTCAGAAACAACTCATTTTCTCAATCAAAACGAAAAAATCCTTTCTTTATTTGAAAGTTCTAACCCTAACCTATTCTTGAGCGTTTCTAACAAAGACTGCTCCGATTACAACAGCAATCTCCGACCAGAATGTCCCCTCTCAAACGAAGCCCCGTTCGCGAGACGAGCAGAAAATAAACAGAATTATCTCCAACAAATCAAAAGAAACAAAATTTTGGATATTTTCAAAGATGGACAACGGTTCCTCCAATCTGACCCCCTCGAATCTGACCCCAGATATTGTTTTAATGAACTTCCACCATCTAAATTTCCTGATCAAGAAAAATGTAATATACTTCCTTCATCTCCATCGCCAACCTCTTCGTCTTCAGCCGTTGAAAAATATTTTCCTCGGCATTGGCCGAATTTTGAAAACCAGGAAATTTTCGATTCCAGCCAAAATGCTTTACAGACTGGCCCAATTTCATACCAAGAAAATTTATTTTTAAAAGAAACTGATATAACCGAATCCAAAAGCCAGAACAAAATGTTGAATAACTTTAACAAAAATATCAAACGATTAGAAACGTCTGTAGCCCACTCCAAAGATTCTTCTAATGAGGATTTCCTCAAATATGCAGTAAACCCTGGTGAACGCCATGACTTTCACTATTCTGAGCCTGTCAGCTATCATGACCAAAACAGAAAAGGAAACCTTCTTCCAGATGTTTCTGTTGTAGAAACAAATTCTCAATCTGTCAACAATAGCCCTCTGCAGTTAGCGCCATCGCCAAGTGCTTTAACAAGAAAGGCAGACATAATTGTTGTTCCGACATTTAAAAGGAGACAGAGAAAGTCGATTTATAAATGCGTTTACTGTGAAAAAACATTCAGTGTTTCGAGCAATCTGACCAAACATGTGCGTACACACACAGGGGAAAAGCCATTTCATTGTCGGTTCTGTCCAAAAGCCTTTGCCAATCCCAGCAATTTGATTCGTCATGAGAGAATCCACACAGATGAACGGCCCTATCAGTGCCTGTTCTGTTCTCAGACATTCGCAGCATCGGGCAATCTCAAGGAGCACATTAGAAAACACACTGGTTCTACTTTGCCAACCACAATGAGCACCGATGACCGTCTTTCTTCACTTTATTCACAGTCTCCGTCAAAAAAGATCAAAGAGGAAACACCCGACCACGAGAAGGATCTTTTGGTCTCTACTCCTTTTGACACAAATATTTCTGTGAATAATAGAAACGGTTCTCCCGATGATGACCATTTCTATTTGCAAACAGACGCAGGCTCAGTTTCATCTAAAGATTTCTATCCGCAATCTATGGAAGCCTCTATTGGCAAAAAAGTAATCATAAAAGAAGAAAAAGATGAAGACATAACAAAAGCAGAAGATTCTCTTGTGACTGAAAATGAATTTCTTTCTTTGTTCAATCAAGAAATTTCTGCGAATCAGTTGAACCCCAAAATAGATCCAAAGCCAACAGAACATTCCGAAAATGTTTCCACATTGCATTCAGTTATCTGTAAAAAGGAATTTCCAATGATATCCACGATTCCAGATGCGGATTTTGCAGACCTGTCTTCTTTGTTTCCAACTAACAAAGAAGTACCCACCGTCCATCGATGTCAGATCTGCGATCTTGGATTTGAACATTATCAGGAATTTCTAAAACACTTAGAAACCCATACAGCCTCATTGGAATGCAATAACCCTGTTACAAGTAATGAAGGGGCACTTGCAAAAATCTCTATGAACTCCGAGACCAATTCCCAAGAAATGATTTCTGAATATTCAGAAAGCGTAACACCGAACAAACAATCCTATCTTTGTAAATATGGATGCCAAAGCTTTGGGTCTCATTTGGAATTAAGGGCTCATCTTAAGCTCCATGAGAAACAGTCAATTGATAACAGCATTGACAGTGCTCAGGACAATCAAACCAATTCTAACCTCAGGGATGATTTAAATTCTTCAGATCTTCAAGCTGAAATTCAGGAAGTTATCCCGTTTTCCATATCATCAGCAGCAGCATCCAAAATTAATTTCCATCTTTCACCGATGTTCAACTCTGCCGAGTCAGGTGTTGATGCAAACCCGAATGTTGAACACGGACAATCTAATAGACTTCTCGACGAAATTTTTACATCCCAGCCTTATCAGCCAGGCAGTTTTGAAGATGTAACGGCGAACTGGTTAAAAAACAGATCATCTCTGAAGCCACATCAATGTCCGTTTTGCGTCAAGTCATTTAGCAAACGAAGTCAACTAACAAAGCACATTCGCACGCACACAGGGGAGACGCCTCACAAGTGTCGGTACTGTGGCACGGGCTTTGCCAATCCAAGTAATCTTACGCGGCATATTCGTACACACACTGGTGAGAAGCCGTACAAGTGCCCGGTTTGTAAGAAAGCCTTTGGAAATTCAAGCAATATGAAGGAACATCATAAAACCCATTTGAAATTCCCTTTATTTAGATGCAAAACCTGTCAAAAGAAGTTCACTCATTTCCACTTGTACAAAACACATTTGAAAAGCCATTCAAAGCTGTCAAGAAATGATGAAACTGTGGGTAACTATGAGCCACCCATTCCCATCGTCATTGATAACAACAGCAACAGTTCAGAAGTTGTGGGGATCCATCAACCAACAGAAACCAAATTTTCCATGTTTTCCTCAAAAACTCCTAGAAACAAAGGGATTTCTGTCCAAACAGATACTACACTTCCTTCTTTGTCTGGAAATGCTAAAAAAAATCATAAAACAGGTCTTAAAGTTTCTGAATTGAAAACCAACGACAGCATTTATAGAGAAATGAAAGGTTCTTCTAGAACCAACAAGAAACATCATTCACTGCTTGATTTTGACGATGACAATCATAATGAAATGCCATTTGACATATCTAAGAAAAACCCCTCTTTTCCTGGTGGACAACTGCTGTCAAATGACAACAAAAAAAATGAACATTTAATTAATCTTGTTGATTATAATGAACCATTACTCTTTGACAATTCTGTGATGAATGAGAAACCAAAGAATTTTGATTCTCATCTTCAAGAAAGACCCAAATCTCATTTAGAATCCAAGAAAACCAAACTAAAATTGAAAAACAAAGTTGCTAACCGACCCAAAACATTTGGCCAGAACCCTTCCACGTCACGCTCCCACATTTGTAATTACTGTGGTAAGTCTTTCAATATCCATAGCCACCTAACTAAACACATCCGTACCCATACGGGGGAACGCCCGTTTAAATGCCATTCGTGTGATGCAGCATTTGCCAATCCAAGTAATCTGACACGCCATGTTCGAACACATACAGGAGAAAAACCATATCTCTGTCCACATTGTTCCAAAACTTTTCGTGCATCATCAAACTTGAAAGTTCATTTGAAAATGATCCATGCCCAATCCTGAAAAAAATTAAATAAAGTAAACATTGAAGGACCAGCGTGGCGGGATGTTTGAGGATGGATGATACCCCCGAAATATAACAAATAAAAAAAATAAAGAAAAATAATAATAACAAAATCTGCATCATTTAAACCTTTAAAAAATATTTATTTATTATATATTATACGATGCTTCAGAAGAACTATAATTTATTAGATAAATTTTTCATTTCTCAAATCAAAGAATCAAATATTTATGATTAATTGCATATTATTCAAACTTTTCTTTTCATCCATAATCTTCTACAAACAATGTTTCTTTTATCTCTCTGAATTTTAAAGATATTGCTTCATAATAACTATCATTTAGATTATATAGGCTTTCATTCTCATCTTTGTTATAATATAAATAATGTTTCTTTTATCTATTTGAATTTTAAAGATAAGGTTTGATAATCATTATCATTTAGATTATATAGGCTTTTATTCTTGGTCAGACAAACATATAGATAGATAGATAGATAGACAGACAGACAGACACACACACACACACACACACAGATAGTACAAGAATCAAAAAAGATTCCATATAGGTTATTCAGAATTTTCTTCTAATTTTAATTTTTATATAAACAATGATTCTCTTATTTTTCTGCATTTTTAAAGATGTTGTTTGATAATTGGTATTAGTTAAATTTTACAGATTTTTATTTATTTTTTCTTGTTATGTAGATTATAAATATCCAATTTTAAATGAAAAAAGGAAAATGATTTTAATAACAAAATTTTTTTTTTAAATGTGAAAATGAAACGAATTTAATTGCACTTCTATGTTCAATCAACCAACATGTCAAAAATCACAAAGATGTGTCAGTAATAAAATTGAAGCTACTTTGCTACAGCCAGCCTTTAAGATTTAA
The DNA here is from genome assembly GCA_034780655.1 of Idiosepius hallami. Taxonomy (NCBI): domain Eukaryota; kingdom Metazoa; phylum Mollusca; class Cephalopoda; family Idiosepiidae; genus Idiosepius; species Idiosepius hallami. Next base: position 12,029 of record JAUZSX010295557.1, read on the forward strand.
AAAAGAAACCACTCAAATACCGGTTGAAAATCAGGGAAAATTTACTCATCCCCAAAATCATATTACTCGATTGACTCTTTTTTTTTTTCAGTAAATAATTTAAAAAGTCCAAATCCTGTCATGTGTATGCATTAAATGACAGAATTGAAAGATGAACACCAAACCAACTGAACTCACTTATATCAATTCTTAATAACCTGTATATCTTCAATGGCTTACTTCAGGGTTGTAAAAAAGGTTTTCCTTTTTCTATATTTGAAAAGACACATTTTATTACAATTTTTGATCAACTGTGGAAAGGCGAGAAGTTGAGTAGAATTGCCAATTTCATCATCTCTCTATCATCTTCACTGGGTTGCTGCAAAGAGAGGAGAGCTTCATAGGAATTTTCAATTATACAACACTGTTAATAGTTGTTCATCTGGAAAACATTGTAGATGTTAGTTTGTGTTTTTATTTGTATGTGCATTGTTTTTTTGTTTTTTTTTTGGCCAATTCAATACTTCTGCTTTATTTGCAAGAACTTGATATCCACTACAAGTTGACCATTAAATTCATGACAATCAGATCTATGGTACATTTTTGAAAGAGACAGTCAGAAATGCTTGGTCATCAAAAATATATATTTCACACAAGGCTTCTGTCTAGACAATTGAAAATGAATAACAGACATGACAACATTGCAAAAATGACTTCCTGTAAAAAAATGGCAGTCTATATATATATATATATATATATATATATATACACACACACACACACACACACGTGAATACACCATATTTATCTTTGAATAACACCAATAAATAATTTGCGTATCGATCTATAACATTCTTATTAAAAATCATTAATATAACTCATCCAACTTGCAATCTCATTGACAGCTAATATGAATATATATATATATATATATTATAATTACTTGGTGAGCACCAACCCAAGTTTGGCACAAGGACAATTTTACGTGCTCTTACCCGGGCTTTTTACGTTCGGTGTTACTCTTCACTTAGATGAGCTGATCTCCCAAGTTAACGAGCCCCATCTGCCTGAGGCAGCTAAAAATGAATGTAATGGTTTTGACTGGGATTTGAACTCGCGTAATATGATTCCAGAGCCTGAGCTTTTACCAATGCTCCAACTTCGCTGCCTACAAAGCCAATGGAAAAAAAAAACATACGACAATGTATGATAGAAAATTTTTTCTTAAAAATCAAGAATATTTGTAATGCTAACGCGTTTCAAATACACCTTTGTCACGGTTTGTATTTCTTTGAATGTGTTCAAAAGATGTTAAAAGAAATAAGAGGTATGTCCTGATGAATGTGTAACCGAAACACATCGGCATTGCAAATTTTATTTTTTTTTTATTTTATTTTTTTTTTTTTATTATATTTCTTGTAGATAAATCTTTGTCTTGGTTAGATAAAGCCGGAGATTTAATATTTTAATATTTATTGAAAAAAAGTATATGTGGATTAATATTGCTATATTTTGTGGTGACTGCCATTTCTCTACAGAGGAAAGCCCACTCTGTGACACAGCTACATGCAAAAGAGTTGACATGTGGTTTGAAAGATTTGTATTCACTCACACACACACAAACATACACACTTAATGAAAAACTTATACA
>JAUZSX010295568.1:0-13657 GCA_034780655.1 Idiosepius hallami
GTTATCAGCAGTTCCAAAAAGTGTGGATGGTGCTACACAAGCCTTCACCACTCTAAAACAAATTCCTGTGTGGTTGTCTGACAACCATACGTGGTTTGATGACCCTCATACGTCGAAATCGAGGGGAGAATCCATCATACCATTTTTACTTTCTTTACAATAATTTTAAAATTTACTTTAAATTAAAAAACAAATTCTAATCACCCAAATTAAAAATCATCCTCAGAATAATTTAATTTTGAATAAATAGCAAAAGAAAGACAAAAACACGTACAGATCAAACACTAGAATAGATTGATTGATTGATTTCTTGATAATAACAACAGAATTTTTTAAAAAATGGTCAAATTGCAAAATAGTCAAGTCTGTGACAAGAATAATCTTTTATAAAAACATACAGCCCTAATAATAACACAGGGATTAGAGAAAATCTCTTTTATCTGGGTTTCTCTATTATCGGGGTCTCTTGTCGGGGTTACAGTGTAATAACGTTTAACAAACAAAAATAAATCGTTATAAACCTTTTATCCCAAAATGAAGAGCTACATTCTACAACAACAACCAACACAAATAGTCAACACTTGGCAAGTCGGCATTCATTGTTGTTTTGTACTTAGGGCCAGGTATTTCTTAAATATGGCCCTTAACTTTGGAAGGATTATATTTTGGGTCTACACCGTCATAAGTGTTGTTGCAATAAAAACCCTTCCAAAATTAAAGGACCATATTTGAGAAATACCCGACCCAAAGTACAAGGACTGTCGGCAACAAGTCTTTCAATAAAATCAGATATATTGGTCATTTTTTTTGGTGATCTAGTTTAACGTTGTGACTACTTGGTAACGCAAAAGTGGACATAGCTACTTTTTGTGAATTTTTTCTTAACGGGATGTCTCTCTTTAAAAAAAAAAAGAAACTATCAAAAATCATGTTATTTAATCAATAAAACTCGCCGAAACTGTATCAGGGTCTATTTTTTGGTGGACCTACAATCTGTTTGTTTTCAATATGGGGGATCGATTTAGTATAACGTTGTATGTAAAAGTGAGCACCTCTCCCAAATCAATAAATAATGGATATTTTTCAATTTTTTTTTTTTTGATAATCTGGTAGATTAATGTCCAATCGATAATATTCTGCAGAAAAAATTAAAAAAAAAAAAAAAAGAAAAAAATTTAAAATGGGGGGCCTCGATTGTAGGTCGACCACCATGTTTAATTAACAGGTTCTTAATTTCATTCATTGATAAAGGGTTTTCCCAAGCAAGCAAAATGGGCCGATTGAGATTTGAAAATTAGGAATTAGTACGATTTGAAAGTCCGCTATCACACTCTAAACTTTCACAGGTCAGAAACACCAAATGAAATGCAAAGCCAAGGGTCAGGGCTTTCACTTATTTGTTATTGTTGCAATCTATGAAAAGAAAAAAAAATGTTTGGATGGTTGGTTTGCACTGTGTTAAGTTTCTTTTGTTAATGTTTTGTGCTCTTCTGTAATTTACTCGAACTTCTAATAGCAGAAAAATAAAGCATGCTCTTAGTGGTAGGATATAAAAAATAATTTAAATTTACTAACACACAAGAAAAAAATAAATCTCTTGAATCACATTGGCAATTTTCACAAATATACATAAAATTTGGAAATATAATCTCATATGTAATTTCAGTTAAAGTGTCTAGATCAAGCTTTACAAATCTAAATAGTGCAAGAAAAAAAATCACATTTAACTAAAAAAAATGAAAAAAAAAACAGACGTGTTCGTGAGCACAATTCGTGTTCGTGTTTTGACAAACTTTTGAATATATTTTTAACCAACACAACACATTGAATGACTAAAAAGTGTAGAATCGATATACACAAATTCTTATTTTTACTGCACATCATTATTTCCAGTATTCATAGACACTTTAAGCAAAGGTCACTGAACAACAGTAGATATTTTAATGCCAACTTAACTCTATTTCCTAAAACGAAACCATTTTTTTATGCGTGCGCGCGTTCTTTTTAAGAGCCAGTTAGGGTTGGTTCAGATTTCTCTTATTTTTTTAAAATATATTTTCCCCCTTTCGTATAAATAAATGCTTTTTACCTAACGAGGAAATTCAGTAAATATAGGATTAGCGTTATATTCTACAGCAACCAATAATTACACACCAGATTTACTTCTCTTTCTAGAAAGCCTAGAGACTAAAAATCAAACAATAATAATGATAATAAAGGCCTTGTGCCAAACTTGGGGGTGCTCACCAAGTAAATATCATAATAATGATAATAAAAATAAAGGGCGTGTTCTGGACTGTTCTACATGTTAGCCAGTGGCAAACAAACGTTTTTGAGAGACACAAAAAAAAGTTATGATGAAATTAAAAAAGATGAAAGACAAAAAATTCAACAAAACATCAATCGTTTGTTTTTTACTTTGAAGATAGTTTCAATTTTTCATTCGAATAAAAACTAAGCGAATGAAATAAGGACGTGACGTAAATGATAAAATGGATTTAAAGAAGAAAAACAAGCTCGAGACTTTAATCAAAAGAATAATATAAGTGGGTGATAAGTTCTCTTTCTCTACAGACACACACACACACACACACACACACACACACACACACACTACACACACACACAGCTCTCTTCTCACCTCAACCTTAAATTATAAAAAAAAATCAAAAGTTCTTTATTTCTCTATTTTTTAAAGTTTGATTATTTACTTATGGAATTTCCTATTGTATGTTAATTACAGAAAAAAACACTGTTTTTGCGAGGAGATAGAAAAGAAAAAGAAAGAAAGCATGTTGTTGGTGTGATGATGGATGGATGTCCATTTGGTTTTAAATTAAAACCAAATTATGATTAAAACTTTTAATCATAATTAATTAGAGTTCGCGTCAAAGTAACAGGTGTGTGTGTGTGTGTGTGTGTGTGTGTGTGTGTGTGTGTGTGTGTGTGCCTGCGTGTGTGTGTGTGTGCCTATGTCTGTGTGTGTGTGTGAGTGGTGTCATAAAAATCAAAACGATCAAAAAAAAATAGTATAGAATCTCAAATCTGGGGTTTATTCTTTTTTTATTTTTTCAGTAAGATTATTTTTTTGTATTTTTTCTCAACATAGACAGTTTTAAAATCACGTTTTTGCTTTTACACTTTTTAAATTCCCTGTCTTTAATTAAGATTTATTTAAAATAGATTTATTTATTTATTTACCAAAAATAGAAGAAGCAATTTTTAAGTCCCAAATTGCCATTTTTTTCAATTCAAAGAAAATTATTTTTTTCAATGCTAAAAATGCTATTTTTAATTCTTTTATTTTAAATTTATAAACTAATCGTGGTATTATTTTTGGTAAATACTTATTTCTTTAACTAAATAATTTTGCAATGTATTTCAGTTAAATTCGAAATTTCATTCATAAACTATATTAATTCAGTTTTGGTAAAAGTTTTGCGTCAAAGTTATGTCGGCTATTTTTTCTTTACAAAGAGATAGAAACAACAATTTTTTTTTTTTCTTTCCTTGTCGTAAATAAACATTTATTTCTTAAGCTATTACTTTCTTCCTTTTAAGATTAATATGAGAATTTCTTTATTTGGTAAATCAAATATCATAACATTAACCCTTTAAACCCTAAAGATCCAGTATCGACTCCTGCCGATTGAAGGCAAAAGATGACACATTAACACCAATATTTCGCCCTTAATTTTGGATCCTGACTTTTTAAAAAAATTTTAAAAATCACTCAGAGCTTAAAGGACCATATTAGGGTGGAAATTTCGGTGTGTCGATTTTTGCCTTAGGTTTCTGAGACCGTTATATCGGCCCATTAGGGTCGAAAGGGTTAAAAAAAAAATGATTGAGAAAAAGATTAGTTTATTGTTTAACTTCCACAAAAAAGCACACAATTGACATTGGAAAAGAGAAAGAAAAAAAAAGAAAACAAATTTTAATTTCATTTTTTTTTTTTTTTCACTTAACAAGTTTTGACATGAAAATATTTTTCTTAAAAAAAGTAGATAACGAAACCAACTAATTATTATTTGAATGGGAGTAATAATCACTTTTTTTTTCAATCTTTAAGGCCATCAAGAAACGTTCAACAGATACAAGAAACAAATATAAGCAAAAACACTCAACCTTTTTGGTCATATTTGTATTCTGGGTTATTTGTTATTTTTATTTTTTTCATTTTTTTTTGTCATTAATGAAAATAATGAATAAAGATACACTCTCTCGCAGTCAGTCCAGTCACTACCACACCACACCAACCAGTAGCAAAAGTAACCTAACCAAACCATAATTTATCCTTAGATTCTATTAGTTTTCTTTGAAGTGTGTTTATGTTTTGTTTCATTGCTAAAAAAATTGTTGTTTTTTTTCACTCAACTTAATTATACGATTTTTATTAATAAAAAAAAATTGATAATTTTTAGGAATAATTTTGAAAGAGATGTAAGTTAGTTACATCCAATTCAAAGAAAAATAGAGCTCTGTTACTAGTGGGGGAGGTAACTGTGTGTGGGGGGGTCACTGTGGAAGAGTGAATAACCCAAGAGAAGATAAGAAAAAAACGCACTTATTTTGACTACTTTTTGTTTTCTCTATTCTATCCCTCTAGAAATAACATTAAAATTTCAGGAGATTAATTCAGTAAAAACTAGGTTAATCAGTCAGTCGTAGCAATATTTTTGTCAGGAATTTTTTAATTTTCTTTATTTAATGAATAAGCCAAGTAGATCTTGTTTTCCTTTTCAGTTTTAACATGTACAAGATTAACAAAACAAAACGAAACTAAAACAGTGTTGTTGTTGTTTATAAATAAAAGAATTTACACTAATATCGTCGAAAAAAAAACAAAACAAAAAAAAAAACGTGCGTACAAGTTATGTAACAAATTTAATTTAGAAGTGTTTTCGGTGGACCTATACAACCCACACCCCCCTTTTAAAAATTTCTTTTTTTTTTAATTTTTTCTGCAGAATATCATCGATTGGACACTAATCTACCAGATTATCGAAAAAATTTTGAAAGATAACTATTATTTATTGATTTGGGAGGGGTGCTCACTTTTACATACAAATCGATCCCCCATATTGAAAACAAACAGTAACACCATGTTAACTACAGTCTCATCGAAATGAAGAATTATTAGCCTTAGATTAAGAAGGGTTTGCAGCATATAAGGGTTGGGAGAGGTGGGTGTTAAAAGTGAGCATCCACACCCCTCCCAAATCAATAAATAATGGTTATTTTTCAAATTTTTTTTGATAATCTGGTAGATTAGTGTCCAATCGATAATATTCTGCAGAAAAAATTGAAAAAAATTTAAAAGTGGGGTGTGGATAGGTCCGTCCAGTCCACCGTGTTTTCTTTTTTTTAATGCTGATTTTCAAGGATAGATTTTTTTTGGGGGGGAGTGGGGGTACTAATTTTAAAAACTATCCTTACTAAACCAGTGAACAAGACAATTAAACCAACAATAACCATATTTGCCAAAACAATTAATTCGATATGGTCTTGGTGGTTATGTTGGTTCACTTCATTTTCACAAATAGTAAAACTAAATTCAGCCTAGCAAAAACACACGCTGAAAGCATTCAAAATTTAGAAAAAATAATTAAAATTTGAATCGAAATAATTATTGATCAAATATGTCAGACAGTCTTTATTTTGAGACCTCCGGATTCGTGTCTATTCAGTGATTAAAACAAATATTAAGTGAGAAAAGAGACTGTAATTGAATTTTCACTTGTGTCCTTTTTATTATTGACAGATCTTTAAAATATTTGTTCCTTCCCGACGACAAGGAACGAATAATGTTTCTGTTCTGTCACCGATTTATTGGGAAAAGTTTCATCTGAGGAGGAGAGAGCGATTATGTCAAATATTGACAAAAAAGAACAACACTATTTTTAAATTAAAAGATTTTTCTCTTAAATTCTAGAAATGTTAAAATTATCAAAACACACCCAAAAGGGTTAGACTAGCTTTTTAACCAAAAATCTAAATCTGCCCTATTGCAGGTTGGGTGGACTGACTGGTTGGACCTCTGGACCTGCCGTCCGTGTGTGTGACGGTCGGTACGGTACGGTACGGTGTGTGCACTCTTTATTTAATTTTTTTCACTGAGGTCTTTTTTACTCTTTTAAAACGTAAATTGCTAAAGTATCTACTAATCAAGTCTTATAAGGAAAAAATCAAAACATTTTTATTTTAGTATCAATTCGGAGGCTTTTGGTCCCTTTTTACGTAAGAAATTATTGGCTAGTTTTAATTCGAAATTACTTCTCAAAACAAAGATTCAACCAAATTTTTATTCTACGGATGGCCAAATCAATCAACATTTTACTTTGCACTTTATTATGAAGCTTTTTAAGCAATATAATCAACAAACAGCAACACAATTATTTAACGAGTAGAAAATGTTTGGTATCTATAATTGAACCATTTTATCCGCCACTACACACAGCATTTTTCTTTTTATCGATTAAAAAGAAAAGATTTTTAGCAAATGGTGCCATCAGTCGAAGAAAAAAGAACAACAATAATCGCGTGTAAGTTGTCTGCCCATAATAACTTACATTAGAGGGGAAACGCCAGAAAAATTTACTTGTAAGCGAAATGGAAGTGGCAAGTCTACGTAATAAAAAAAAATCAATATCAAGTAATTTTAAACATACGAAATGAAAAGTTAAAAACAGTATAAAAACTCAAAACCTTAACACTTAACACGATCATAAATAATATCTTGAAATGCTAGAAGTATTTTTATTCCCGAAGCAAACCAAACCATTATCGAAAATATTAACAAATCTGATTTTCCGATAACAATCAAATTTAAAGACTTAAAAAAAATGAAACAATAAGTCGTAAAGCTTCTTTCGTTAATTAATCGGATAAAATAAATAATGAATTGCAAACTTTATTTTTAATGTTGTTGGTAGCCTTAATCAAACCCTAAATTTGATATTCGCCCAACATTAAAAAGAAAGTTTAACAGTGGAATGCATTGTGCCAGGGATAACCCAATAAAAATAAATAAACTTAAATAAATACTTTAATTTTGTGTAAGGAAAAAAAAAAGAGAAAATTAGTCTGATAATTCCAACATTTTTATCATGTATGTCGGTTGAGATATAATGCCTGAAATGGATCGATTACTACTAAAACAAGTTAATAAAAAAATTGAACTTTGCACCAAACTAATTAATTATTTTTTTTTTATCTTCAGTGTTATTGCCAAAGTCATGATTGCTTAGGGTTTTTCTATGGTTGTTTTTTGGGGGCTTCCGGGACAAAACTGTGATAGTTGTTTTTGTTTACCTTACCTAAAAGTGAAATAGAATTTATAACTTGAAAGTTTGAAGTCATTCATTGCAAATTTCTAGAATTTATAGTGAAAAAAAAAACCGCCACAAAGCATCCAAAGATTGTCATTATTTTTACCACTTTTTAAGGTTTTCATTGCTGAGGAAGAGAATTTTTTTAGTAGAGAAAGACAAAAGTTTTGAAATAAAGCTTCCACAAGTTTCCCTTATTGTGGGTGGCAGTTCAACTTTTTTTTTATTGAAAAAGTTTTCATAATTTCGTTTAATAGAATTTTGGAAAAAAAAAAGGGTTTGGGCTTTTAAAAAATAAATTGTTTATGCAATCTTTCATGTTTTTTTTATGGGTAATTCGATTTTTTAAAGCATGGGTGAAATGAGGACCTACTGGTCTGCTAACAGATACAGTTCTTTGTTAGGAATAAGAAAATTAAGCGACAAGTTTAAGTTAAAACTTTTAGTTTACAAAAAATAAAAACAAAAAGACGTAATGGTGGCGCGTGGACACAAAAACAGATAAGATTAAGAGATATTTACTAGAATTATTCATTAATGGTTCGTCTAGTCATCCGTAGTAAAAAAAAAAAAAAAAAAAAGGGACCCTATCTAAAGTTCTCTTTCATGGTCATTATTCATTACAAATTATTTCTAATTTTTTATGTATTAGGGCTTATTAAAAAGACCATTTGGTGCGGGGAAGGCATTAAAAACAAATAAAACTTACCTTGTGACTGGGGCGAAGCGTAAGAAAACTGGCTAAGTAGAAAGAGGTACATAAGTTGAAGAACTAGAAATAATCTAGTCAAATGGCTAAGATGGGCCAAATGAGTTTGAGTTTTAAGTAAGAAAGTCCTGCTCTTGACTGGCTTCAGCATGTCGACAGGAGACAAGAAGAGCTGTATGTCTTCTGTTTACAGTTCTTGGGCCAGTAGTACTTAGATTTCATTCAGGAATAATCCATGATTTGGGGGGTATTGGATGGATAAAGGTGTTTTCTTTATTGGGTCTCACTTCTGTTTGCGATGATGTCTGCTGCTGCTGTGTTCTGTGTGTTTATAGTTCCTAAATATTAATTTATTTTGTTTTTTTGATTTTTGAACTTCTATTTAGAATGTATAAAATAATATCCGGTTTCACAGCTAAGAAAACGTGTAGAATTTCGAGTGAATTAACGTAGAATGGAATAACGAACAATAAAGATATTTTATCTTTTCTTTCTTCTTAAAAGATAGAGATTATATATTTATTCTTTTTAAAAATAATGCTTTGTTTATATTGTATATAAAAATAGGTTATTATTGATTCATGATTTTACTTTCCTAGTGTTTATGTTCAAAGTAAAAAGGGGTTTTTACTTTCTGGTTTGGTATATAACACGATTTCACCCCATAAAAAATCGATCTATATAAAATATCATTTTTTTTAGTTTAACTTATTAAGGAAAAACTTTCTCTAATAATCTTAAATACATTGCTTATTAGATTATTCAATTGATAACAGTTCAAAAAATTAAAGAAAATAAAAAAAAAATAATACAATTTTTACTAGTCTGGGTTCAGTATCATAACAACTATTTATAGATCTGGTTATTGAAAAGGAAACAAAATTATTTGAAACAGTGAATTAATAAAAAATAAATAAAAATGCTTAGTTGCAGGTTACTGGTGGATGGATGAACCCTCTACACGTTTTCTTTGCAAGATACCTTCGAAGTACTTTCAATGTAGGTAGTTTTTTAAGTAGGTATATCCTGAACAAGAGACATACATAAATAGGTCCGTGTTCGTGTAGGTCCAGCAGCAAGGTGGTTAAATTACAGTAAAGAACGTAGTGAACCCAGCCACTGATGGTGTTTTAGTCGGAGGCCTTGGTTTAGTCCTCCAAGAGAGAGAGTGGTGGCTGCAGTAGTAACTGTGAACTGAGAGATTATGTTAGTTTTTGCTGCTCACACTTGGTTATCTGCCCTTGACTTACAGGAACTACCATTGTGTATGGGAGGAAGTTAGCGTAATGAGAAGTGTTACCCTTTTGAATTTGGGTTACATATCTCTATATAGCGTTCAGGATGTGTGTGTGCATTTAGCGTTATAATGACATGTCTCCCGTTGGTTTACCTTTTTCGTCTTGCCACTATGTTATAGAATTAAGGCTTATAACCAAAAGCCTAGCATGAGTTATCTGTTCTTTGATGCTTTATTGCAGAGAGCTCTTAAAGTTATCTGCCTTATTGTATAAGACGTCCTTTCGAAATCTTTTTTTTGTTTCTTTTTAACGGCTAGCCTGTTGTCGTAGTGGGCATATTTAGATTTTTTATTCTGTGTCCTACACTTAAAGAAAAGGCAAATAAATAAAAGCTAACACTTTCCTTATTTTTCACAGAGTATTCGTTCAGCAAGCAGATGTTGCTGCTGATATTGCAATGAGCAATGACTGATCGTTACTCGTTGTCTGCTGGTTGTTATTTGTGAGAAATTATCACCAAGTTTAATTTTAGAAATGAAAATACAAAACAATATTGATATATCAAACATATTCAATAAGGAAATTGAAACAAAATGACTTTTTTTTTTAAATATATGTTTTCAGTGAACTAAAAACAATATATTTCAGTTATACAAACAATTGAATTATTATTAAAAAGTTGAGATTTAATTTATCCATAAAAATTCTTTTAAATCATCATCATCATATCGTGCCGCTCCATCTAGAGAGGAAGCGACGCAACGTGCAGCCGCGGCGCCGGCGATCATCGCATTTATTCATTCACATCAAGGCAAGAAGAAGACACGCTAAGTGGACAGTGAGCAGGTGAGGAGAGAGCAATGATAGTCTGCTCGGCAGTGCCACGAGCAAACTGCGCGCCGAACGAAGCCAAGCCCCACCTCTTGATGTTATCTTGCAAACCTTAAAGCGTCACCCACCCAGAGGCGTAGCCAGGATATTATTTTTAAAAAATAAGCAATATTATACAATTTATTGCATATGACTCACATAGTCTACAATAGATTTATTTTTCTTGATTTCACTAACCGGTGTTTTAGCCTTGTGAAAATTTTGTATGCCTAATTTTGGCACCCCTGTATCTTGGCCCCCGGGGACATATGTACCTCGGCTCCCCCCTCTAGCTACGTCTCTGCACCCACCCCCTGAGAGGAAGGCCCGAGCCAGATGCCGGTAACATGGGGACATAAGCCTTCTCGTGGCGCGTGTGGCGTGGGTGAGCCCCTGTTGAGTATATTGTGATCTATTATTAAGAAACCAATTGCTAACGCTACTTTACGCTCAGTCTAGAGACTCCAGAGGTGGTAAAAGGATAGCCCCTCAGCCTTGAATATGGCACCAATATTCTTTTAAATAAGACTAGAACAACAAACACAAGAAGACATATTTTAACCCTTGTTTCACTTTCACACTACTGACGCCTAAGTTAGTGTTTGTTTTTGTTATATTTTGCGATATTTTTTCCAGTAAACTAAAAACGACATATATCGGAAATACAAACAAATTATTAAAAAGTTAAGTTTCGAAATAATTTCTCCACGCTTTTTTTTTTTTTTTAATATTAAGAGAAAATATTTTGTTAGAGAGGACAAATTTGCTATACACCGTTCGGCGGTGTGTGCTCGTAAAGATGTGTATGTGTACTGCTTCTGCTGTTCTTACATTGATTTGAATTTGGCACCGAAATTCCTTTCTTTTTTAAGAAAAATTATAATTAATTTTCTTAAGATAATTTTTATTTATTTTTTTTAATAAGAGTACAAGTAAAATGCTTTTTTTAAAAAGAAAAATAATTGATTTATACTTTTTTTTAAAGCCTTTTTACAATAAACAAAAAAACATTCTTTAATATTTTCCCTACTTTTGAGAGCCGATTTCCAGCCTTGACCAATATTTCGGCCCTCATATGGCTCTCTATTAGAACGGCTTTGGCTAACTAGTTTGATAATTTTAATAAGTCAGTGTCCAAAGTTTAAGGATAAAAAAATTAAAGAAAAAGAAAATGCATTTTTATTAAAAATAATAAAACGAACAAAAACAAATGAATAAAAAAAATAAGTTAAACTATTTCTCATTTACGTCACAAAAGTAAAATGCTGGAATGTTTTTCAAAAAGAATAAATTTTTGTATTTTCATGAGGTAAAAGGGAGGTAATTTAGATTAGACTTGCAGAATTTACTCCCTTTAATCAAACTAGTAATAATTTAATCCAACAATAATAGAATTTAAAAAATGATAATGTGTTATATTTTTTTACAACAGATTCTTGATATTTTCTTTCTGACGAAGTCTCACTTGATTTATATTTCGGTCTTCTTCAAGTGACCAAAATTGTTGATTCATATTGTGATGTTTTTAAATGAGGACAATAGTTCGAATAACAAACACTTGTAAAAAATATATTTCTTTTCAAGGATTTCGAAAAATAATATGTTAATGTGAAAATATATTTAAAAAAAGATGAATTGATCTTAGGGAGCTAATAATCAAGTTAATTATTTAAAATAAATCATATATTTTAGTGGTCTTTATTTATTTATTTATTTTTATATCAAGGTCAATTTGATATCAAGTATTAAAGTCAGAAGAACATAAACAATTTTAATTATTATCTTTATTACTAAGTAATTATATGGCGATTTTTAAAAATTTCAAATTAATTTTATCTTAATATAAAAATATCGAGTTTCTAAGGGAAATAACTTTAACAATTTTTATAAGTCTAGATTGTTTAAGCGTCTAAGGGAGAGAACTTATAAACAGTTTATAAAAGTTTGAATTGAAAAATTTTAGGCGTCTTTTGAATAAGCGTTTTACTAAAACGCTCAATTCATTGAAAAAAAAATTAGGAATAAAACGTTAAAAAAGCATAAGAAATTTATTTTAATAAAAAGGATTTGGAAAAATATTCAAGTAAATAGATATGTAAGTAAAGAAAAATTTTCTTTTATTTGATGTTACTGTTTATTCAATTAATAAATTTTTTATAAAAACTTTTGTCCGACACTCCGACAACCCCGACATTGACGGTTTTTTTTATAGAGGTGGGGCAAAATGTGCTAATTTGAGAGTGTTTTTAATTTCAGTAAAAAATATTTTTTACAACATTCATCCTCATTGCAGTCACATTTTGACTATGACTAGTTGGGGATTCCACCTTAGCGCCAAGCCCAATTCACTAGCGCAGGTTATTATTGGTGTTTGCGCATCAGACACCCTCTGAACCTCCAATGAATGCCCTCATCCAGTGGTGCGTGGAGCGAACTTGCGATGACTGGCAGTAGAGGAGGCCACAGGGCTTTTAGAATCGGTGTTGCTCTTCACCTAGATGAGATACTCTCCCGAGTTAACTAGCCATATCTGCCCGAGGTAGCTAAAGTGAATGCAATGTTTTGACTGAGATTTGAACTCGCGTAATATTATCTCAGAGCTCCAAGTTTACAACGTAAATAACCACTTATATGAAAAATGCTTAAAAGGCGCAAATGACCTTCTCTTAAGTTAAAAGAAAAAAAAAATTGTCATATGAACCATATTTTTCACCCAGTAGGCATTTATACAAGGAGTGTAAATTCGTGTTTAAGGTGGGGCAAAATGAGTCACTTTCATATGTGTTATGATCGAGCAGCATATTAACAATTATTTAAACTTTTTAAGACATTTCTTTATTTCTGTTGGATTGGCAGTAAAAATGGTCATATCACAAAGGAAGCAAATATCCCTTCATGCTCCAAGAAATGCAAGAACAGTCAACACTAGAGAGAAATACATGCTATGAAAAAAGAAAATGACAGTGTTAAACGGTCCATTATCAAGACAAAACTAAGCTTTGACAAGTTATGTTTAGGACAGTAGTAGAGACTCTGTGTTAGCTGGTATGCACTTTGGGCAACAGTAGTACTCGTCACAGATGTCACACTTATAACCTTTGTGCATCCTGTGTAACTGCTCCCCAGTCTGTGACACACAACACAATTATTGTCATCTTCATCCACCCTCTCTTCTTCTTCATTCGTCCAGCTCCTGATCCATTCACCCTGGCTAAAGATCTATTTCATTGTTGGTAAGGTCCTTTTTTTATGGTAGTACTAGTAGCCTTACTGTTGGTACCCCGATATTTAATGAGGGAAACCTATGTTCGTTCGCGTTTTTCTATGCAACCATCCGTTCAGTTTTTCTGAAATTTTTCATGGAGTTGTAACTTCGGTCAGGTTAGAAGGTGACATTCTCCAATTTTTGAAAAAAAAAATCTCGTTAGCCCCCCCCCCAGGGGGTAAAAATGCCCCCAAACAGCCAAAAATAACCTTTTCCGGCCTATAACTTTTGATCCATCCGTTCA
>JAUZSX010295579.1:0-13656 GCA_034780655.1 Idiosepius hallami
AACCGGTGCAAAGTCCCCGAGCAAAAAATATTCCGACCAAATTTCTCCATTTGCTTGTTCTACAAAAGCGCCGAAATCCAGATGACAAAAAAATCTTTGAAGAAAAAAACAACCCTTTAAAAAATGTAGGGTTCTTCCTGGAACAATTTCTAGAAAAATATACAAAAAAGTAAATAAATAAATTATCAAAGAAAGATTTATTCCAATCTGAACGAAATGAAAAAAAAAATGTTTTTTGGAAACAAACCGAAGAAAATAGAGTTTAATTAAACCAAAACCATTTATTAGAATATCTGAAACAAGAACCTTTTCAACGCTATTTGATTACAATTAATACGGAGAATATCTTTCAGTTCCTAAAAAAACATCAACAGAACTAAAAAAAAAAAAAAGACATTAAATTGCCCTTAGAGGTTAAATAGATCAAATTAACCGAATACGACGATAACAAATATTTTCTCCGGGTAAATATTTTCACATAAATGTGGTTAATTTATAAAAGTGTGTGTGTGTGGGTGTGTGTGTGTGTGTGTGTGTGTGCCTGCCTACTTTGGTGTTTACGCTGTGACTTCATTTTCCCATCAAAGCGTGCAAAAAGAGGCGGGGGAAGCTTCAAAAGGGGTGTAAAGAAAAAGGTTTGCTTTCGAACCTGACAAAAATGTGTCATCTTTATTTACGCCATTTTAAAGATGTTCAGATCAAAGTTTAATAATAAATTCAACAGTCAAAACAAACAAAACAATATACACAAAATAAAATTATTAAAAGAGTTTAAAACAAAATTCTTTCTTTAACTTTCAACAGAAGCAGAGAGAGATCACTTTAATATTACTCATCTCTCCTCGTCGTCCCTCCACCTTCTCGATTTTGGGGATTATTTTTATGCGAAGAAAGGGATTATCAAGAAATAGATTAGTGTGCTTTTTCAAAATCCAGCGATGATGATCTATTTTTTAGATTTTCCGTAGAGAAAATAAATGTAAACATTTTAGATCAAAACATTAAAAATTAAAGAAAAGTCTTTTTAAAAAATTACAATTCTTAAGAGGTTTTTTTACTTATTGAGATGAAAAATCGATAAATTAAACTATAAATCGAAGTGTTTAAAAAGGATTCGGCCTTAAACCTCAGGCGAAAAAAAAACAAAAACACCGACATTTCGATCCTTGGTAATTTTGCTAAGTCAGGGTCCAAAGTTAAAGGCTGAAATATCGGTGTGATTTCTTTTGCCTTTGATCACCAGGAGGAGAGGAGTAGGACCGATATTTTTTACAATAATACATAAAACCACATAAATATTTAGATTTTTACTTAAAAGAGAAATTGTAGTTGTAAATAATTCAACTTGGTCTTTTTAAATTAAAGAAAAAAAAAGCTGAATGTCAACTCTAATAAGTTAAATAATAAGTATAAAAAAACAAAAGTATATTTCATTTATTGTGTTGTGTAGAATTAAGATAGAATTTTCACAAAGAAAATCAATATATATTTTCAAGGGTCAATAAAAAATAATAATTGAATAATATCTTTCCCGATTTTCAAGTCCTTACAAAAAATAAATAACGTCAGTCGTCGTTACGTCCAGTCAACATAAATTGAGGTCATGGCTTGTTCTTCAAAATACATTGAGAGTTAAATAATTAAAAAAAGAATTTGGTTTTTAAGATTAGATTTTCCTTAAGGTCTTAAAATTTGAATTCACTTTTATTTCAATCTCTTTAATGAAAAAGAAAAAAAATCTAACTAAATGGCATAAGGTCGTTTTTTTTTTGTGGCCCTCCTCTGGATTTTGGAAGAAACGGTTTAATTTTTTCTTTAACTTTCGAATAACGACTGGTCATAAAAATAAAGATTTAAAGTTATAAAAATAAAATACCAAAAAGCCATAATTCTAAAATAAATGTTAAATGAAGTGAAAAAAAGAAAAGAGAGAATAAGATTTATTTTGATCCATAAAAAAAAAGGTGAGGTTTTCATTTTAAATTTGGATAATTTTTACCATGGCGTGAAATCGCCAACGAAGAAGAAGCACTGAAGCAGAAAATTTGATGTTTTTTTTTCTCTCTTTTTTTTTTCTATACGAAACTAAGTTTCAAAATAATAACGTAAAAAGCATATAGCGAATGAGTCAGGTAAGGATAAACCGTGTTAACAGTAAACACTGAAGAGAACAGACTAAACATTAAACAATCAAACTGCTACCGAAAAGGGTGTAAATGATGATATTTTAACAACACTAAATAATAATAATAATAATGTTCATAGTAAAACAGCAGCAGCAAGAGAAGCACACTTGCACAAGAAGAGGTTCTCTATTAGTTTTAGTTTAAATGGTCACCAGAAATTAGGTTTTACGTGTATCATCTTTTAGCTTTTTTTAGCAGGCTAATCAAGTTGCAAATTTTAAATAATTAATTAAAAAAAGAAGAAGAAAGGATAACGGTTATTGCAAAAGCCAAAAAACTTTTCATATTTTAGTCTAAACGGGTGAGAGACGAGCAATTACTCGTCGTTGGAGAAGAAGAGTAAAAGAGAGATCATGTCATGAAAAGTGGGTCAAGGATATAAGTAGTAGTAGTAGTAGTGGTGGTGGTGGATAGCAACAACACATATAGAGAGGGAGGGGGATGATAGAAGAAGAAATCAATCAACGAGAAAATAAAAACAAAATATATTAGGAATAAGAAGCCCCCCCCCTCCCGAATAAAATGCCTTTTAAAAACATTTATCGTTTTATTAAGGAATTTTCAAACTATTTTTCTGTTTTTATATTGAGAGGAAAATAAAATAGTCAGTTTTTAGTGATTGACTAACTGTGTTTGTGTTGTTAGATGGAAGAAGCAACTAACAACACATGGCCGTCCGTCCGTTTCGTCACCAGTCACCACCAATATCATCATCAATAATAAAAATTATTTTAAAAAAAAGAAGCTATTATACCTAAAAGGAAGTTGTTAAAATTTCAACGATAGTAATTTATTTCATCTGTAGTAAACAAAAAAAAAAAATAAATAAATAAAAGAAAACAAAGAGGTTCAAACTTTCCTTGGGTTTTTACAAAAACGTAATTCTATAAAATGAAAAATTCAAAAGATGATCATCACCACCAAAGCTTACTAATCGATCAATTCGACTATACTTTTAATGTTTACTTAGAAACAACAGCCACCCACTAAATCAACAGAAGATTCTGAAAGAAACTAAAAGCGATAATTTCAGGATTTATAGAGCATTTTTTAATAATTAGACAGTAGTTTGCATAACCACTTAAACGTGCTAACACTACTATTACAAGTACAAAAACCTTTATTATTATTATTTTATGTATATAATAACTTGGATGATTTTCAAAAGTTAAGAATATATTTTAGGTTTATATTTTTACATTGAGAGAAAGAAAAAATATGGTGAAACCGAAAACAGAAAGTAGGTGTGTTTTTTTTTTCACCCTTTTTGGGTGAAAATTTAATAATGTTTTTAACAATTTAAAAAGGAAGAATTATGTTCAGCAGAAACTTTACTAATAAAAAAGAAAAGCACGTTTTAATGATAGCTTTGGAGATGAAACAGAATAATCATCATTCCTACACATTTAATAACTGAATGAATAAACTAAACTGCAAGCAAAGAAGCTTGCCACTAATGCCACATGTACTACTAATACTATTGTTACTACTGCTTTCCTTTCCCACATTGTAATATTAGTAATAATAGAGAACTCAACTACATGTTTCGAAATACAGCCATTTGCCATTATTAAAACAAGATCTCAGATCGTCATTAAAACATTGTTAAAATCGGACTGCAAAATTATTTTATCAACGCCGAATTAAAATACTACATTTAAAAAAAGTTTGCATTATTTTTAAAGAGATAAGTCCAAAATATTTTTTTCGTAATCATTACGTTGTTTACATTAAAATCATAATCACCTTTTTTTTTCATGACAAATCGAGTTGTGTCTATATTTTTTTAAAATTCGATTACTATTAATTTACTTAAGTATATTCATATTTTTTAAAAAATCGCGAATAAAAATGAAATTAAGAATGAAAAAAAAAACGTGGCAAATAGTGAATAAAGAAAATATGAAAATAAAAGTTTGCGTCCACAGGATAAAAAAAAAAAAACGCACAAAAAATATCTTTATTATTATTTTTTTAAATCTTAGTAAAAGATAACACGTTTTCATGTAAATTAAGTAAATACTCACCAATACCATAAATCCGGCTGCAATGGTAACAGCAGCATCTGTTCCAATGTAAAATTTTCCAGATCATGTTGTAGAAATTGTAATAATCCAACAGAGGCAGAAATGAATTTGAATTAAAGAAAGGTAACAACCAACTAATAAAATAGATTATTACTAAATTAGCTTCAGAGCTGATAGGGGGAAAAATAAAAATTATGAAGTATTATAACTCAAAAATATCATCGTTATATAGTCAATTATTATTGTTTAAAAAAAAATCAAGAGTCGAAGAGAAGAAGGCGTGCAAAATCAGCGACACAAATGTAGCGTGTCTTCTTCTTCGTTATTATTTTCCAATCCATTTTTCAAAAATAATAACTTCAGTAAGCATAAAATCACAATACACATAAAACAGTGTTAGGGTGGGAAAAAATAAATAATTATTAGGTCAGAAGTTTAAATAACTACTAATAAAACAAAACAAAACAACAACTAAAACTTATGATTGTTGTTATTATTTACCAAAAAAAAAAAAAACGCCGACATTTTAAAAAGTTATCCGTTCTCGTCGTTTTTTTTTTCTTCATACGATCGTATATCCGTCCCACTTTTTATTTTCATCAGTAGCTTAAAAAAAAGGCCTTTAGCTTTTTGCCAAGTAAAACTGCTCACCGGTAGAAATCATAAGCCATATGTAAAAGATTTAAAGTAAAAAAAAGACGACCAGAGCATCATGTTGTCGTTTGGAGTAAAAACATAACGAAGACATAAAAAGAACTAATAATAATAATAATAAGGGTCACATCCGGCGGGGTATGGATGTTCAAGCGTAAAAAAATAAAAGAGAGAAAGAGTGAAAGAAAGAAAGAATGGTGGTGTTAAGTTTTAGAAGTTGTGAAATAATACTCAGATGAGCAACTTGTGTGTTTGTGTGTAAGAAGAAAAAGAAAGAAAAGAAAAAGGGAAGAAAAAGAGTTGTAGCTTGCAGGCAAACATGGCCGTTTCTTCAAATTGGGCGGCTGCTGCTGCTGCTGCTAATAACATGGCGGAGAAGGTGGTATTGAAATTGGAAAATAACACTGGTAGCAATAGCACCAAGTGCTACCAAGAGATGATTTTTTCTTTTTGTTTCCCCCTTCTTCCTTTTGGTAAGTCATTAAACAAGCGACGACGACGACACAGCAATACTAACCCTAACACACTGAGTGGGTGGCTGAACAAGAAGAGTCAATTAGTTAAAATGGCTGACTGGGCCACGTGATCGAGGTATGGAAGACCAAAACTGATAAAAAAGCTAGCAGATAAGTTTATTCTTGTATTTCCTTCAATTAAAAGTAAAGGCTATCGATAAAATTCCGATATAAAATATTCTGTATTCTCAGTCATAACTGGAAAAAATAAAAATTAAAAACATAGTGTTTCCTTGTTTTTACGTATTTTTCTAAACAATTTATCCATCCGTAGCTTGCCACGTGACATATGGCGTTTTACTCTAAAATGACACTGAGAGAAACACGCTGTTGCTGATATTATGAGATAATTTGGAGTAGAGAGAATACCTCCTCACCTTTAACAAAGAAAATTTTATCAAACTAACCATATCTATTTCTATTAGAAAATAAACACTTAAAAACAGAGGAATATACAATTCTATCGGTTAAATTTAAGGATTATTCAGCAGAAACCATATATGAAAAACTTTAATACAAAAAGTTAGAGGTAAACAGAAAGTAAAATCTTGCTGCCTGTAGAATAAACTAAATGGCAATAATTATATCACCGAGCTAGCTGTTAAAGCTTCACACTCCATTAAAAAGATAGTTTAAAAGCAAGTTAATTACGAATTGTTTCTACTCTCCTATGTTAAACTTTGGTTAGGAACATAGATATTTATAGATCAAAGCAATTGGGGGAGGACCAAGAGTCTGAGGCGATACCCCAAATGAATAGCTCTGCTCTCGGTGCAAATAACATGTGTGAGAAGTATTGGAAGCAAGCATGCGTGCTACTAGAAGTGGTAAACCATTTATTGTGGAGGGGAAACAAGAGTGTTTTTTTTTGTTTTTTTTTAGAATTAAGGGCAGATAATTCAAGCAGAATTGAAAAGCCTTTGTTGTCTTTTATAAAAAGATAGTTTGTGCTAATGAATTGAACCGTTTGACAATATCAATAAGAAATTATTAAAATATAATCATTTCCTTATGAAGATGATGTGATCGTTACTGGTTTTGGAATAATTGCAAGATATCAGTAAGAGAAAATTAATTCAAAGTGCTTAAACATTTTGTCAATGACCAAATTTAGACTGCATGAAGCATAAATATCAAACTTGTCATTTCTGAGAATTAAAGAAACAAAAAAAACCTGAAAACGTAGTTTGTTTTGTTTTATGGCTTATCAAACCTTTTAACCCTTTCAACCCTATGAGGCCGATACATCGGCCCAGAAAACATAAGACAAAAGAAGACATAGCAATGTTTTTGTAATTCCGAAGTTTTGGCTTTAATATGTTTCTCAAATATAACGACTCTGGGTGACAACTTGGTAATTTTGATAAGTCAGGGTTCAAAGTATTAAGGTCATCTAATGCCGAGTACAATCATTTTATGTATACACAGTTTTTTTTTTTTAATAAAACAATGTTCGCTATTAACCCATAGATGGAGGGAATGTGCGGATTCATACCTTTCCCAAAGGTATTTGTCCAACTATGAACAGAAATGGAACAACTGTGATTCAAATTAACGTACCACAATTCCGATATCCGACTGCCTACCCACTACACCAAATGGACACCCCTGAAAATGTAGTAGACTTAAAACGTGTGATCAAAGTTATTACTATCAAAACAAAGCTTTATACTCTTATAATGTTCAGAGATGGTTTGGTTTGATTTTATGGCATATCAACCTTTTTAGGACATTTAACGCAGAGAACAATAAGTATTTGATTATTTTTTTTTTTTTAGTCTACACGTATTTTGAATAACAAAATATGCATTATTTAACCCATAGCTAGAGGGAATGTGGTGTTTGGAAATGGAGATAGAAATCCATATCAAAGTCTTTGAGGGTTTCCATGCCACATATTGAGAGAATCTTTTAGATTGAGAAATCTCTTACTCCATACAGTTTGTAGATATCTAGCATAAGAAAACTTCATAAGTTTAACTTAGGGTGAAAGCTGATAGAATCCCTCCTCATCATTAGTCGATTGTAGTGGCTGTTATGGATTTCACTCACCAACACCAAACTCCATAGTTTCAAATTGCTAGTAATGACATGGTTGCCAGTTTTATATCATAGTATTTTTATTGTGACAACGTCACTATATGGATTGCCAACCAAGGCTAAGAGAAACTCTATTTACCCTCATCGTAGACAGACTATCTCACAACAGATTCCAACCTTGTATTTATTATTTTTTTTTAGATATCTCGCAGCACTAGCTGGAGGGAATGTTGGTATTCACACCTTTCCCAAGGGTATTAGTCCACTTACGAACACCAATGGAACGGTTGGGATTCAAACCTCTGTTAGTCGACATGTTAAAGTAGACGGATGTTGGATTCGAACCCACATTGTATGGTTCCGAAGTCCGATTGTCTATCCACTGAGCCACGTCGACTGCCTTCATTGTTATTGTATACCCATGATTTAAATCCAGAAAAAAAAATGTTATTATACATCAAATACAGCAAAATACTTTTAAATTAATAAAGTACAATATTTTATCAAGAAAACTTTGTTATAATTCCAAATCATTAAGTTTTTATTTTTGCTAAAAATGAATTTCATTTTAAGATGATAAGAATTATTGTTTCTCGTAAAACAAAGACAGACACTGAAAGTGACAATAATTGAAGAGTTACATTATTCTCTCTTTTAGAAGCGAACAGCAACAAATTCTTGTCATTCTTGAAAAAGAACACACAATTGTTATTCTGTAGTTGTTACAGAAGTTTAATTTAAGGTTTTCTAACAATTAGTATGAGTCAGTAATTATGGGTCGAGCCTTTTGATTTTTAATTGCTAATTACTCAAAGATTTGGAAACTAAAATGACCAATTGTTGGAACAGGGCATATATTTAATTTCGGTTGTGACAAGGAACAACCATTGCACACATTTTAACTTTGGATTTTCACTTTTAATTGTTTTACTTACAGAAAAGCAAGAATACTAAGCAAAAGAATCAATCTATAAATTATTATCTATATGATAAATAGATAAAACAGTGGTAAGCCAAAATGCCCATTTACAAAAAGGTCCAATTTGCCATATCGCCCATTCCAATTTTGCCCATCATCAATAATGTCCAATTTCCTAAATGTCCATAGAAAAGGCATAAAAATTTCCTAACCCTTCTAAAAAACGAAATAATCATCAATCTATCTAATTAATCAATTAATTTGATTAATGGAAAAGGTCCTATGGCAAATTGGACCTTTTTGCAAATGGACAATTTGACCTGAAACTGATACAACCATTCAAGCTTCCCTTTAAATGAAAATCGAAAATATTCTCAACTTTTTAATGTAAATAAAAACAGTCTTCTTGGCGGTCACTCTTAGTCGAGTACACTGTCCTCCGTCTTGGTTCTGTGGACCCTGTCGGGAGGACGCCTGTGCGTGATGTCTTAACATGAGGAGACTGATGCACCTGCAGTCACCACACAGCCTCTTGGCAGAGGAGGACCTGGTTCCAATGGCATGGAGAGAACCACGACGACAGGAGGCCATCCTCTGTTGCATTTTTCAACTGCCTTCAGTGCCGTTGTGTCATTGTAGACATCATCCGCCGCATCCACTGTTGAGGTCTTGCACTGTTTATCCCATAGCTGGAGGGAAGATTGGCTTCATAACTTTCCCAAGGGTATTAGTCAACATGAGAACGTAGACGGAACAACTCGGACTTGAACCCGCATAGTACGGCTCCGAAGTCTGATTGTCTATCCACTGTGCCACGTCGACCACCTACCTGAACATCATTCATTCGCTGAAATTGATTAAGATTATTGGTTTAAATGCTATTATTATAAGTCAATAATAATCAGTTTAATTAACTTAACGACTTTCAAGTTTGGATATTAGGATGGTCAAGGCCAGATTAAACAATTGGTCAAATCGGACCTGGTCTGAAGGGCCCGGCTCTGAAAGGAAGGCCCACCTGACTTGGACCCCTTTGTGTCTGCTTTTCATTGACAAGCTGGACTCAAATACGGACAGATCTGTGAATGTATAAAAATGAAAATTTGGAAAAGACAAAATTTTTTCACTAAAACTTGGTGTCCTTACACGTACAGGTAGAAGGTAAGTGGGCAAGGAATCAGAATAATCCTTCGTATCAGAATTGTTAAGCAACATTTTCGAAGAATTGTAACTGGTATGGCAATCGGAAAAAATTTTGGATTAATCTTAAACAAAAGTTTTATTATTATTTAAGAAAATATGCATAGATCACCTGTTACAGAGCCTCTATATGTGGCATTTAACAGTGAAAAATTGCGAAAGGGGGTAGATTGTATTTTTGGTCAAAGGGCTTGGAAGACTCTGAGTTTCCCTCTGAGGATGGTGAAGTCAGGGATTTGGACCTTAAAGAATAGAAACTTTCCTTGGTTTAGGGTTTGGTTTAGGATTTGGTTTGGGGTTTGGTTTAGGGTTTGGTTTATAATTTGGTTTAGGGTTTGGTTTGGGGTTTGGCTTGGGGTTTGGCTTGGGGTTTGGTTTAGAGTTTGGTTTGGGGTTTGGTTTAGAGTTTGGTTTGGGGTTTGGATTAGAATTTGGTTTGGGGTTTGGGTTAGGGTTTGGTTTAGAGTTTGGTTTGGGGTTTGGATTAGAATTTGGTTTGGGGTTAGGGTTAGGGTTTGGGTTGAGGTTTGGGTTAGGGTTTGGATTAGAATTTGGTTTAGGGTTTGGTTTGGGGTTTGACTTAGGGTTTGGTTTAGAGTTTGGTTTGGGGTTTGGATAATAATTTGGTTTTGGGTTTGGTTTAGAGTTTGGTTTGGGTTTGGATTAGAATTTGGTTTAAGGTTTAAAGTTCATTTGGTTTGGATGGGATTTGATTTCAGTTTGGTTTAATTTGATTTTAATTTAGTTTGACTTTACAATACCTGAGGAAGACCGAAGATTAATTTGGTCAAAATATAGTGAAACAAAAAGTAAGGATAAGGAAATAGTCCAAATAATAAGGATGAGGAAAATAGTTCAAATAATTCTTGTAAAAATTGATTTTTTTTAAATCTGTAAATCTTGAAGATAAATGAATCATTTGATTTTAAAAGATGAATCTGATGTGATTATGTCATTTAATGTTGCAATAAAAATCTGTCCTGTAAGTTGTAAAGGAGTTCTCTTATCATTTTAAAGTGTCTAAACAAATAAATGAATCAGCAATTGGTCGGCCATTAATGCTGATTTATGACAAAATACTTGAGAAAGTTATTAATAATAAAAACTGTCAACAAAACAAATGAAAAAAACATTTGCTTTGATTTATTGCTTTTTATTTAAACAAAGTTTTGTTCAGAATTCATGAGATTCTTTTGGCTTCAATCAAAAGATTTTTAATTTTATAACAAATTGGAATTCAATTAAAAATTTTATTCAATTTTTGAGATCAGTTCTGATTTTTATCCTAATTTAAATGATTTGGACTTCTATTCTCATCTTTATTGTCTTTTTGCACAATTGTGGAAATTTATAGATGTGTTTTGATTATTATCTTTGTTTGAATGATTTGGACCTTTACTCTCATTTTATTCTTATATACACAATAGATATTAAATTCTAATTAAACTTTATTCCATTTTCTTCAAATGATTTGGACTTCTACTCTCATCTTTATTGTTGATGAGTTTTGATTATTGTCTTTATTTAAATGATTTGGACTTCTACTCTCATCTTTATTCTTATATGCATATTTAATTTAAATTAAACTTTATTTTAATTTTATTCAAATTATTTGGACTTCTACTCTCATCTTTATTGTTAGAGTAGTAATGTTTTGTCTGACGTGCTCTTTGGTCTCATTTAAATAAGCCTTGATCCTGAAAGCCTTAATGGAGCTGCATAACAAACCCTTTATTTAATTCACGAGGGTAGACCATCAACATTTCCTAAACATTAACCGGTCCTAAGCCAATCTATGTTGAATATTCTTAGATGTATCTACTTACAGTCAGGACTTGTAAAGTCCAGATGAAACGTCATTTAGAATAAGTTCATAGAAATCAACAGCTAAAACAAGTCTGCCATGTCACTGACTGGTTCCTAACCTTTTGTACCCATCGACCCCTTCTCCATCTTTTTTTCTTTGTGGACCTCCTCAAAACTATTCACTAATAAAAGGCAATTTTATGGAAATCTTTTGAAATCTAGAAAATCCATTCTTATTTGTACGTTTAATGCAGCTTTTTTAATTTCAAATCAAAATTACGTTAGAAATTAAATGAAAAACATTATGAATTGGTTTTGTTCAGTGCTGTGCTTAGCTACATAGTGGCCCCAAAGCAAAATGCGCCTTGTGGCCCCTTTAACTTAAAAAAGGCAACTTGCACCCCCTCAACATAGTGGAGGATTTGATCAAAGACACACACACACACATATATATATATATATATATATAATTTTAAACATACACTCCTGAAGCAGGGCGCATGAGGGTGTCGTCAGTGATGTTCCCAAGTGGGGATCATTAAGGGGTTTCGGGTCTTGTAAAACATCAGACCCCTCTCACCTCGCGGACCCGACCAGAGATGATCAGTCTCTGGTCCACCCTCATACACACAAATACAAATAGTTAGGCTCAGTTAATCCTAATAATGAATCAATTTGGTATTTCTTTTTGCATTTCAAAAAGAGGCTAAGGAGCCTTGTGGCCTCCAGGAAGCTTCTGGGCCCCCAACTAAATATATAGATACATATACAAATAGTTAGGGTTAGTTAATTCTAAAAATTAATCATTTTGGTAATTTTTGTGCTTTACAAAAGATCTGTGAAGTCGAGGAATCCTGTGGCCCCCAGGGAGCTTGTGGCCCCCAAGAAGCTTGTGCCCCCCCCTGCAATTGCGGGGTCTGCGGTGACCCTAAACATGACCCTCGTTTTCTTCATGGACCAGAAAAATATCATTTTGGACCCCTAATTTGTTATATTTTACCTGTGGACTCTCAGAAATGTTCCATGGAACCTGAGGCTCTATGTGGTCTCAGGTTGAGGACTCCTGATGATACAGGTTAAGCTGACATATTGTATAATGGTCTCAGCTGGTCTACAATGTCTAAGTGACCTTCATCTGGAGATTACAAGTTCAATTTTAAGACATCACTAAGCCTAGACATAAGGCATTATGGTTTCTAGACATTAGTTTGTAATAATCTGTAAGTGCCCTTCATCTGGAGATTACAAGTTGAAACCTGTAAATTTGAATAATTAAAAGTACTTAACAAAGATTAGCTTTTTATAAAATGATTGCAAATTTCCTCAGATTTAAAGTTTTTTACCTTCCAAAGTTCAAGCCCTTCTTTCTCATCAGCCATTATCAAAAACACAGAAAGGTTTCTTTTTTTTTTTCTCTCTTTATTTAAAAGATTATTAAAAAAAAGATTTTTAACAAATAATAAATATCAATTTTTCTCTTTATTTAAAAGATTGCCAGTTTTGGGAGAAACACACCTCAGAATGAACTCTTCCAATCACCATAAGTGTGATCTATCTTGTCATCCAGAGAGAGAGATAGAGAGACAGAGACAGAGAAACAGACCAAAAAAGAGAGAGGGAGAGAGAGAAAGAGAGAGAAGGAAATAGTGATCTTATCACCTTAGAAGATATCATTCTGTTATTCAAGTAATTTTAAATTACAGGGAAAGAGACATTGAAAGAGGTATATAGATAGATAAAGAAATATATATAAATAGAAAGAGAGAAGAAGAAAGATAGAAGAAAAGACTGATGTTATTACCTTAGAAGATATCACTCTGTTGTCCGGGTAATTTTCCGTTTCAATTTCCACATTTGGATTTGATGAAAATCTTGTTCCAATAAAAATCGTTCTTCGATCTTTTTGAGGTTTTTTGTCAATTCTCTGAAAAATAAACAGTTTTTTTTTCAAAAAAAACCTTTCACACAAATTCTGGCCAAAGACTCTGGAATATTCTTTGGATAATTTAGACTTTTATTCTCAATTCTATTTTTTATTTAACCCTTTAAAGATCCGATATATCGGCCCTGGCAACTTAAGGCAAAAGAAGACACACACACGACGATATTTCAACCTCTATCTTTGGACCCTGACCTAGCAATAATACCAAGTAGTCACTTAACCCTTTAAACCCTAAAGAACTGATATATCGGCCATGGTGACTTAAGGCAAAAGAAGACACACACCCAACAATATTTCAACCTCTATCTTTGGACCCTGACCTAGCAATAATACCAAGTAGTCACTTAACCCTTTAAACCCTAAAGAA
>JAUZSX010295590.1:0-13653 GCA_034780655.1 Idiosepius hallami
CATATGGTGGAAATTTGAAAAAAAAGTGAGACGCAAGGGTGTCGAGGTCTGGATGATTTGACATGGAATGACCCTTTTTTCTTTTTAGGTACGTCTTTCTACCATGCAGTTCGGTGTGTTCGCTGGTCCAGAAAAATTGATTGTAGCAGCACCATGGCTGAAATAAGACCAGGGCTTTTGTCTAGTCTTCGAGCAATTGATGCAACATTTGCATATCAAGGCAGTTTCTTTGTCATACATGGTGGAAGCTATTTTACAACAACACTAAGATCTATGAAGAGTAATGTCTTCCAACATGGTTCTATACTAGAAAATTGGTATGGATGTCCCTGAAAAGAAAGGTTTGCTACCTTACAAACATTAGTTTTAAATTATTTGTTGATGTATATAGATCAAGGTGAGTCTTCTAAGTATTAATTTTATTGCGGACATTTGTCCTAATCCTGGTAGTTTTTGTGTTTTTCTTACAATATTTCAGCCAACTTCACTCCTGGCTGTCTTTTGGGGATTAACCACGATTAGAAAACGGCTAGATGTGAAATTGGACAAAATCAACAAAAATGAGGACAAAAGTCTGCAATAAAATTAGTACTCAGATTATTTCTAAAAAAAAAATAAATACAAGGTGAGTAATTTTAAATAATTATCTATAGCTGTGAATTCACTGACTTGGTTACAATTTACCAAATAATTGTTAGATAAATTATATCAAAACTGAGAATAGAGTCAAATGGTAGTTGCATAAGTAAAATATTTTTGATTGATTGAAATAAAGAATAGAAATGACATTTTACAAAAATAAACTTTTATTTGCAGTTATAAAAATAATTTGACAAAAATATTATTAATGGAACAAACAAACAAAATATACTTACATTCAAATCTCAGAAAATAAATATAGGAACTAGAATAAAATAGATTTCCCTTAATATGTAGCAATGTATTTAGCAATTACGAGAACAAATGAGATGCATCTACTTGAAAATCTATTTAATTCAAATAATGAAAGTAAATAGGATATTTTAGCTATGATAGTAGCAGAAATTTCTCAAATAAGGATTAGAAAACAAACAGATTTGGTATAATTGTGAATAAAATGGTTTAAATATTTTACTAATCAATAAAAATATATCTATAATGATCAAATCAGGTAAAAGAGCTAAAAAGTGACCAAATGTTTTGTGTTGACAACTTAGATATAAAAAAAGTTATTAATTGGATAACTCTTTTTACTGATTGTACAATTTACTGGCCTATCAAAAACTGCATGGTCATTTAAGGCCAGAACTCTCAGTATAGGTAGCTATATATATATATATATATATATATATATATATATGATAGAAAAATATTACAAAAAACATATATATATGGTGGCACAAAAGCCATGCATTATTTTGAATTACAAGACAATGAATTAAAATTTCAAGAATTAAAGTAATTTGCTATTGTTTACTTAGAAATAATATATTCACCTGAAACTTCAAAATAATGCATGACTTTTTCACCAAATTAAAAAATACTTCATTTCAAGGCATCAAACAAGCATTAAGGCATCAGTTAAACAGAATTCTATAACCAAAAATGTAATTTTCACTAAACACAAAATTATTGGACGGAAGGAAATCTTAACAGAATTTGTTTTCAAGATTTTGGTAGTTTGAAAATACACATTGTAAAAATTCAAAATTTCTTAACTATTTCTGAGTCAATGAAATCATGATTGTTGGGACCCATTGGTAAAATGTGATTTCAGAGTGAATTCTATGCATTACTTTTTGGTTTTATGAACCTATTATGTAAAGTATCTAGTAGCTTATAAAAACATTCCTAATACAATTAAATAGATAAAAGCAAGAATAGAAAAAACAAGAGCAATCACAAGTTTCTTCATAAACGCTTCAACTTTTTCATCTTGTTGTCTTGTAATTAAATAGGAGAAATCCTCGAAGCAGTTGTTAAAAAACTGAAACCAACACTGTTCTGATATTGGCAGTTCATAATATCTGAAGACATAAAGAAAAAAAAAATTTCTTGGTAACTAATTAGAAATAAAAAACAAATAACACCCCCAAAAATTCTCATCTTTTTAGTAAACATTTTATATGAAGTTTTAAAACACACACACAACTAAATACTGTAAAAATATTTTTTTAAATCACTTAAATCAGCTCTGCATAATTTATTTTGTAAGTTTTTGTATAAAGTTTACAAAAAAATTGTGCAGAAGTGATTTAAGTAATTCTTTAAAAAAAATATTTAACATTATTAGTAAATCAAAAAGCAAATATCAACATTCAAAAATTAATAAAGAATAAAAATTTGTTGATAAACTCTTTTACAATGTAAAAAAATTTCCAAATATTCTCAATGCTATTTAATATAGTTAAACCCTTAAATTCAGTCATAGTGAACAGAACAAGCTATCAAAATGCATTAAATAAGAATTCTGTTGAGTTTCAAATCCTGTGAATAATACAAAAGCAAGGATTATTTAGAAAAAAAAGTAAAAGCTTTTAAAAGTTAAATAACAACTATCATCAATTTGACTTATGGATAAAAAAAACCCCAAACAGATCCTTAAAATGAGGTATGATATTGTTTATCTCATATTTCAAATGGTTTATTCCTTCAGATGAAGAAGACTGAGGGATAAATCGGTTGAAATGCTGTGAGGTAAACAATAATAAGGACAATCGTCCGACAAACCATTGTAAAAAAAAATTAAGTTTATTTTTAATTTCTATAATGGACTTTTTACATGTAACCAATTTTTACACAAATCAAATTATTTTTTTTTTACCTAGTTTGTTTATGAAGGTATTTATGTTGGTATAAATCCAAATCTTACCTTAAGACAGGCTTTGGTTTTCTCTCAGGCACTTTAATAAAATGAACAACTGCTGATAAACTGAATAGTTTATAGCGTTCCATTTTATTTGGTTTGGTATCATTTGAATTCCAAGTAGAAGACACACAAGATTCATCAATCACATTGTCAGAACATGTGTAAGTCCAATTATCATAGACATAACTAATGGAAAAAAAAGGCATTTAAACTGTTATTAGAGACAACAACTATATTAATTATTTAGTTTATAGATGAAGGATATTCCCAAAATTCTTCTATGGAAATCAATATTTTTTGTAAAATCTTTTTATAACATAAGACATTAAAATATTTACATATATCTTCATCTTATTATTATTTTTTTTATTTGAAAAATATTCATAGTTTATATTTTCAAACTATGGTTTATTATTGATAAATAGTCTAAATCTTTATAAATTCATGTGTATATATAACTTAAAAATATTGTATGTCCTGAGCAACATTAATTTTTATAGACATGTTTAAATGGTTCTATATCTAATGACTATCGATTTTATTCATTAACATTTTCTTTTTTGCTTTAAGTTAGATTGAAGCTTTCAAGAATTTCAGTTATTCAGCTTTCAAAAATAGTTGGTGAATTGGTTTGGAATACTCTATAAAATATAACCCTTTTTCTCATTTCTAACAAGTTGACTTTTTCCGTAAAAAGATGTTTAAAAAGATCAAACTGAAAACTTCATAATGATATTAGGATTATAAAATCTTGAATTTTAACTGTTTTTCAATAAAAGGAAAATACAAAATTTGACTTTATAAATTTTATTAGAATTTGTTGAGTTTTGTTATAATCTACTCAGAAAATCTTTTAAAATTTAGGCTTTTCTTATAAAATTCTAATGGCTTTATTTTTTTACCAACTTGTTTATCATCAAATTGTCCAGGTTCCAAATTCCCTATTTTGTAAATGATTAAAGAATTTTCTTCCTAAATTCTAATTAATCTGATGTAAATAGCAAAATTATTAAATAATAAAAATCATATTATGACAATTGTTTAGAAATTTTGTCCTATTGATTAATAACTAATGTAAATAAAATTATGAATAAAATATATTATAATCATCAGAAACAGTTTTGTGAAAATTGATTTGGTGTTCTTTCTCTTCAAACCTTTTCTGTTTTATAATGATTAATTATACTTTCTTGTCTGTTCATCCTTGTCACCAGGTTTCACAAAAACTCTTAGTATTCACATATAAAAGTTTTAAATAATAATTATATATATTTGTTTTTTCAACCACGAACACATTCTCTCAGTGACTTTTACATCGAGGTAGCAACGTTTGTTTTGGACTCAGTTAAATTATCAAGATGTCAAACTCAAAAGTTAACAATAAAATGTGAGGAAATGATAAAATTTTTTTCAAATTATTCTTTTTTAAATTCAAGATAACTTATTTTCAGGTAAAAGAATTAATCAACTTAAAATTTTAATAAAATGAGGAATAATTAAACAAACTGAAATCCCTTTTGAAGTTGAATAATTCTTTTACTTGAAAATAAGTCCATTTTGAAGTTGAAATGGTATAGAACAAAAAAAGATACTTATAAATTTGCATTAAAAACAGGGGAAAAGCATTTAATTTTTTTTTAGTCAAGACAGGATAAATATTCACTTACTTGATTCTAGCTCCAATAATCTCTTTGATTGGTGATCCTTGTACAAGACCTGTGATGGCATACATGATGTTCAGGACAACTCCAGAAGGAACTTGGTAACATGTGACTTTAGAAAAATTAACAACACTATCACTATTATTATCGTTGGTATCATTTGTTGTATTTAGTTCAGTTTCATTAAAAATTTCTGGAAATCGATCAGTGATATTTTCTCTGAAATAAGAAAACAAAAAGAATTTATTTTGTGCCAAGAAGTTGAATTCTGAGAATTATTTAAATCATTCATATTAAACAAAGATTAAATTTAATATTTAGCTTTATTTTCTAGAATGAGAACATTAAAGCCTTCTAAGCTCAAAAATATAAGTAAAGAAAAATCATTAATACACAACAAAGAATTTAGTTCTTAGTTCCATAATGGTTCCTGCCATTGACATATATATATATATATATACACATAAGATTTTTAATTGTAAAACATTTTATAATAGCAGAAAATGTGCATATTGTCAAAGAAGGGATTTTGAATTATAAAAAAACAAACTAAAAAGCAACCAGTTTCGCCCCCACTTATCAAGACTTATTGGGGGATTTAGAATTAAAAAAATTAAAAATTGTGTAAATGAAATGACAATATGGAAAGAAGACTAGAGGCTGATAAATATATAATATCATATAAAACAATGGAAATAAAAAGAATAGTCTACATAATCTACAGGGTGATCCAAAGGTAATTCCTTATTTTTGAATACTTATAATTTATCAAAATGATAATTTATGAACATGTTTGTCCATTTTTGTGTATGTTACTTTATGGACTGGTTGAAAGAACAAGTCTAATTAACCAAACCAAGAAATTTAGAAGAACTTAAAGAGAGAATATGTGAAGCTATGAGTTCCATCCCATAAGAGTTTCTTGTGAAATCAGTTGATGTAGTTCATGGTCAACTTGCTGGTGGTGTGTGATGGTGGGTACCCATATTGAACTTTAAATAAAAGTTCATACAATATATTTTCTTTTCAATTCATTGAAAAAATTACACTTCAAAAATAAATTATAATTATTTGAGAATTGGGACTTACTCTTGAATTGCCCTGTATATAATTACTACCATGTCTTATCGTAAATTTAAATAAGTATTGTATATATTATATGATGATAATATTATTAAAGATAAAAACAAATAAGTTAAAAGTAAATTCTCATTATTCCTAAAATTATCAATTTCTCCAAGATATCATTTGCAATTTGATTTACCCAACAACTAAAAGATAAGCACTCAGACTTTAAGAAATTGTAGCCCAAAGTCTAAATAAACAAAATCATTCACACACAAAAAAGCAAGAAAAACAAAAATGCAGACAATTAAAAAAAACAATTCATACAAAAATGTTTACAAATTAAAAACATTTCTCAGCTAAAAAACAATTTTCTTATATACTTTCAAAAGCAATAAAAAAAAATTTAAATATTAAAAAAAAACACGCAAAAGATAAATGAATTAAAGGATTTTATATGTAATTTTTTAGACAAAAGCAAAGTATGTGTATTTCTTACCTGAGTACCTGTACCCAGTCTGAACTGCGGCTTGCAGTGTTGTTTCCATAACGGCCAATTCTATCAGAAGGCATCAAAATGCTTAATTGGTATAAAAGCCATTTTCTGTAAGCAAAAAGCAAACATTTGTAACTTGCAAGATGTTATATTTTTTCTAATCATAAACTAAAACTCATCGAATATGATTTAAATATATTGAAATGAAAAGCTTAAAAAAAACTAAACTAAATGGGAAAAAATATATTAAAGGACAGAT
Organism: Idiosepius hallami; assembly: GCA_034780655.1. Classification (NCBI taxonomy): domain Eukaryota; kingdom Metazoa; phylum Mollusca; class Cephalopoda; family Idiosepiidae; genus Idiosepius; species Idiosepius hallami. Next base: position 6,330 of record JAUZSX010295590.1, read on the forward strand.
CAAAATTCGTGGAGCAGCCAATTGTGGGGGAGAGAGAGAGAGAGAACGAGAGAGGAGATTGGAAGAGAGAGTTTGAAAGAGAGAGAGAGAGGAGATTGGAAGAGAGAAAGAGAGAGTTTGAAAGAGAGAGAGAGAGAGAGAAAGAGAGGAGATTGGAAGAAAGAAAGAGTGAGTTTGAAAGAGAGGGAGAGAGAGGAGATTGGAAGAGAGAAAGAGAGAGTTTGAAAGAGAGAGAGAGAGGAGATTGGAAGAGAGAGGGAGAAGAAAAAAATGTGTCAACTTTGAATATCATAGATCATATGTTGGTAGCTTCATTTCTATCTTTTTTTTCTCATGATCTGTTATCTGGAGAATTTACCTTCTCTTAGATAAAAACCCCAAAACTCAAGACACCAAAAGAGATGAATCATGAAAAATAGCTGGCATTTTTGTTTTCCTTATTGCCATTTTGTTCATTATCTTGGACCCCTTTGCTATGAAAGCAGCTGGTGATAGCAACCAAATAAATAGTTTTCATTGATCACTGCAAACTTAGATCCAATAGAACAAGACATGATAACAATCATAAAAAAGAACAGCAAAGAAACTGTCTCTAGGTGTAGTACTGTTAGACTGTGTGTTTCTAATTAAAATGTCTGTCTTATTTAGATATAACTGTGCAGCTTCGAAAATTACCTTTTTTTTTAATTTTGTGTGATAACAGTGTTACATAATGCCTCAACAGAATAAGTATGCAATTGAACAAGCACCCTCTAAAATTACCTTTTTTTATTTAGTGTGATAACAGTGTTACATAATGTCTTAAAATAAGTATGCAAATGAACAAGTGTTAATGTTACATTCTGTATTAACAAAATAAGTATGCGATTGGGCAATGTAATGTAGTGGGAAAAAAAAATGAAAAATACAAAACTTAAATAGTCTAATAAGAAAAACTTCAGACTTGTTTTTTTTTATCCATTGATTTATGCTAATTCAAAAAAGCTAATCATGTTGCACTTAACATTTCAATTTTACCAATAAATTTCATATTGAAATTTTAATCAGTATTGGAAAAAGAAGGTAAATAATATAGCAATGGATATAGAACATTGATTAACTTTACTCACTAACTCTAAAAAGTGTTGATTAATTTAATACAGAATTTTTTTGAAATAATATATAGTGTGTCCAAACACGTACTGTGCACTATGAATATATAAAAATCTAAATTAACTAAAAACAGTAAATTTTAATTATACAAAATCAAGAGAATACAAATTTTAACCAATAAAAAAGGTTTATTTATTTACTGTTTCACGGTTTATCGTAAAGGAAATGTTGATAATATTCTCCATTGACATTAAGATATAATTTTCTACTGCACAGCAACTTTTTGGACACCCTGTATAAATATATATTAGATATATATTAAAGAAAAATGTTATAGATTAAGAATGTTTGTATCTTCAGGTTAAATACATCAACCATCATTTTTGTTTTACTTTGTTTCATACAGACATATTTTCAATTATATATTTTAATCATAAGTTTTTGATAAAAGATGAACATGAAGAATTAGATTTTGTTTCTGAATTTGTTATCCCAGTCATAGAGGCAAATAGGAAAATTTCTCACCTTAAATTCTGACAATCCTTTAGAGAATTTTCTACTAAAGGAATGTAACAACTTGTGGATAAATCTTCACCAAATTGAATTCTTCTTTTTTCAGCCATACTGCACAGGCCAGATGGAGCTGGAAGGATGACAAAATATTAATACATAAAAAGAGATTATTTCTTCAAAGCATTAATTTACTTTGGACTACTGTCCTCATCTTGCTTTTTTTAATGTTATTATTGTCCTTACACCAAGTTTTATCCAACTTATCTTTTGGCCTTTACTAGGTTATTAACCGTGACACAAAATAGTAATGCTGAGTTCTGTAACAGTATTCTCAGTAATCACTTTACATAGTTGTTGTCTGTCACCCCACGTTTTGACCAAGCAAACCTCTGGCCTACTTGGGTAGGAACTGATACCGTTACCTTCAACAACTTTGGAAAGCACTCTTTAATGGGGATATGGTTACAAGACCAAGCATTCCTGTTGCAGTTAATCACCTGATGAAGACCAGAGGATAAGTTGGCTAAAACATGGTATAAGAACAATGATATGAGGACAACAGTTCAAAAGAAATTAATACATAGATTATGAAGCCTGATTTGAAAGAAGTCGCAAATAAAAATAGATTATTTCTTATCAAACTTTATCTATTACCAAGTAATTTCCCATTTATATTATTATATTGAGTCATACATTAACATAATCTGAATTGATATGTTAAGTTCACTTTTGAGCTAATATTCTTGGGATAAGTAGTATTGCCCTATAGCTCAACCTATGGGTTATGTTGTGTAAATGTTTTTAATAATAAATTCTAAAAAAAAAAGTCATTGTTTCAAAATAATTATTTTTAGCATTAGAAAATTGGAAATGAATAATTACGTTGAGAAAATATGAACAGTAAAAATAAATATATCTGAAATATTTTAATACGATTTTAATTCAAGTTATTGTCTTACATTTATTCTTCAGCTGACAATTTGGATGTTGCATGATTCAATTGTCAAGTATATCAGACTTATAAAAATGTCTTTCAAGAATTGATATACAAAACTCGTCTACTCAGTGGTATAGTTTAGGAGAGAGGCGAGGGAGGGGGTGGTGAAAGCAAAAAAAGGGTGACACAATGTCACCCCAACAAAAACTTTTCAGCCAAGCAAAAATGAAAAATATTCTAAAAATAGGATATAAATTTATCATATATTACGATCGATTTACACGGTGCCTTGAGAGAGCTTTAGTCTGAAGAAAAATCTAGTTTTGAAAGGTTTTTCTTAATTTGACATGTGGTAACCAATAGCTATCCTGAGTTACCCCGCAACTCAAACAATCAAAATGCATCAAGCATATTATTTATTAGTATAACTGTTGCCCCACCAGTTTATTAATGGGGTTTTATAGGCTTTTCCAATCTATTTTCAAAAGAAAAAAAAAGCCTTTATGGAAAATAAGTTATTTGACAAACAATAACTTCTTTTATGAAGAAGTTCACAATTTCAAATTCTAGTCAAAACCATTACATTGAGTTTTAGCTACCTTGGGTAGATGAGGCTCGTTAACTTGGGACAATAAATCAATTAAGTGTGAGGATATCACTGATTCCAAAAACCTAGTTTGATGGGACCCGTCAACTCAATAGAAGTAACTCATCTAGGTGAAGAGCAACACTGATTACAAAAAAGCCCAGGGTTATAATGCATATGTAAAACTGGCCTTGTGCCTAACTTGGGTTGGTACTTGACCAAGTAGATATATCGGCGCTTTTGCAGAACAAGCGAATGGAGAAATTTGGCCGAACCCTAACTCTAACCCCTAACCCTAACCACTAACCTTAGCCAACCAAATTGCTGTCTTACAAGCGGTGCAAAGTCTCCGAGCAAAAAAAAATATTTCTCCATTTGCTTGTTCTGCAAAAGTGCTGATATATCCTTTTTTGAACAAGTTATTTACAATAAGAAAAGCCTTTGTTTACTGATTGTTAATCATTGCCATTAATTCCTATGTAAAATTGTCTTTGATTCATTAAATGTTTGTGTGCTTATAGGAAACATGGACAAGACATGAATTTGGTGGCAGCTGCGTTTCTTGTCGACATTTAGTGAAAAAAAGGCCATAGGTAAATTAGTGTGTGTAGCGTATTATGATGCGGTCATTCTGTGCGAAGATTGGTGGAGTTTACATCAATACATTTGTTTTAGGTGGATAAAGAATTAAATAAACATTAATCCAGTAATTTATAAATGGAATAAGTAACTGACATTGCAAAATACCATTCAATTGGAAGTATTCTAGAATAAAATACTTGTGTTATAAGAAAAATTCATAATTCTGTGAGCCTAAAGTTGATGGCTAGATAACTTATTTTAAATGATGATAAAAATCTAGTCGACTGGATCCATTTTAATCTAGATTGAAAATATTGTTCACAACCGGCAGGCATATTTTGGCTAAATTTAGTAAATATTAAAAATAAAATGGCAATGAAAAAAAATAAGTCTAATGAATAGTATTATATAAAATATTCTGACATAATCCACACATTAATATGCTAACTTGTTATTACCATTATAAACCTTTGAACCCTCAGTATGAAAATGGAATATTCAAAATGTGGAAGAAATTATTTTTCCAAGATAAATGCTACCTGATGCTCAACATTAGATAACTAAATATTACCATTAGGAACAGGCCTTTCAAACTTATAGATGAGATGAAATAGAATGAATATTATTTTAAATAAATAAATGCTATGTATTATTATTTATACATATAAACATTTACTTTTAGCTTGCTTGTTGAACAGAGAAGTGTGTCATCAGAAAATGATGAGTGTATTGATATAAGACAATTTAATCTAAATTTATTTAATTTCTACAAGAATGTAATTAGTTTTGTTTAATTTGTATTAACTTTTCCTAATCAAATTTTCAAATCCAAAGATAACACTGAAATAGGTTTAGAGCTTTTGAATCGATATAAATGTGTTTTGATCTTTTTGTTTTCTGATTGTCTGTTTCAATATGATGCAAAATATCAGAAATACATTTTTAAAAAATTCTTAATTTTCTTTATTCATCATATGATTCTTCCTTTCTGCTTGTTATTGTATTTATATAATACTAGGAGTTGCCACTTAGATAATTAGGAAATCCTATTATCTAGCAAGCATTTTTTGAGTGCTTTTTTTGTTTAATAGAGAAGTTACATTTAATTTTTTTATAGTTATTTTTATTTTTTGAACAACATTTGTTTTTTTAAAAAAAAAACCTGTGTTTTAAAATAAATTATTCTTTCTTATATTTTAAAAACGCTTCTCTATTATTTATCTATAATCTTCTCTGTATTTAAGGCACCTGTTCCTGTCAGATCACCAAAGTTAAGCAACATCTAGCCTGGATGGGTGTTTCATTTAAGAATAAGAGTGTTTATAGTTCAATTTTTTGTTTTCTTCAGCTTGTTCTAGCCACAACCAGATGTAGAACCCGTGTATATAGATAAAGTTCTTAGGAATATACAAGTATTCTTCGAATAAAAACTGTAAAAATACACTTATATTAGCATTCTACTAAGTAATTAGGTACTACTACTATTCACTTTTTTATAGATCGAAATACAAATTAAAATGTCTCATGGTCATAAATTACATTCTAATAATTCTAGATGGAAGTTTACTGCAAATTACAAGCAATTTTAAACCTATTTATGGATAAAACATTTAAGTATATTTAGTGTTTGTTTGTTTCTCTGTGTGCCTGTGTGTTTAGTATATGAGTGAGAAGGAAACTTAGATTTTATTTATTAATTTCATTTGATGCCAGGAACGTTTTTTTTAATGGTTTTTGGCATAAATTATTTGTCTGAACAATAGTAATTTTTTAACCCTTAGCAGCAAGTAGTGTGTGGACAAATACGTTTCCCAAGATTATTAACCCTAAAGTGTATCCAACTGACTGGCTAGGATTTTAATTTTCATATTTGGATTTCAAAGTTTAAGTGTTTACAGTAACACATTTGTTAGCATTTTTTTCTTTCTATGTTTTCTTGTGTTAAATAAATTCATCAATAACACAAAATACATTGGTATGCAGACAGGATTGCTTTATATATATAAAAACAGTTTTAACTTTTCTTCAATGTATTATTGTATACAAAAAAAAATTTAAAACTCTCACTCAATGTTTTATAGTATATAATTTTTTTTTAAAATCTCAATATTTTTTAGTATACAAAATTTTTTAAAAAAATCAATGTATTATAAAAAGTAAAAAAGTTAAAACTCTCATCTACAGAAGAAAATCTAAAATTCTAATTCAATGTATCATAGTATTCAGTAGTAAAACAAAATTAAAGGAATAAAGAACGTACAGGGTTCCCAAAAACTCAGTTGCTGGCTTTCATGTTGATTGACATAAAGAAATGTGTCATTGGTATCATTCTTTACCGTTGTGCCACTCCATAATGGTTTTCCAATATTGTAACCTGTAAAAAATAAAAGTGTTATCAAAAGTGTTCAGAATATTCAATAAATTTTTTTTTTGTAAAACTACAACATATCTTGATCCAAATCAAAGCAATTAATGTACAACATTTTTCATTGAAACTATTAAAATTGTCAGAGTTGATTTTAAAAAATTTGCATTTAAATTGAATTTAAATTATAGGGTTGTCCCAAAGGTTCGTAAACACTTGCAAAAAATTTAAATTTTACTTGATCCATTCATTAGATTTTGCTGAAACTTAGCCAAAATGTGGAGGGAATTGTTCCAAATGTAAATATAGTATTTCTGAACGTGACAAAATTCTAGTTTGCGTCCCTTGGGGCTTTTTTGGAGCTACAAATAATCCTTTTGAGGGCTATTTCACATTTCTGCTCAAAATATAATTATGATGTCTTTATACTTGTGGCAAAATTTCAGAAAAAAGTTATGGATGGTTATCTGGCTATAGTCTGGATGGATGGACGGACGCACACCACTGAAAACAATGGTCTTTCTCCAATAAATTGGTGGAACCAATAAGTTTAGATACATAATCTTTATTCAATTGTATAATTTTATTGCTATACTGCTACTATATATAGTTTTTTTTTTGTTAAACTACAAAATATTAAAGAAAGAGATTGTTAAAAGTAAAAACAACTAAGTTAAACTTAGATTTTGTGAGTTTTTTTTTTGCTGAATATCATTTAAATGGCATCTTATTGAAAATTTATTTTTTTTCTTACATTATCTATAACTTCATGAATCAAAAAATAAATATTGAAAGAAGAAAAGATTTAAACAATGACTCATTTAAGAAAGAAATAATGAGAATTATCATTATTTTATTTTTCTGAAAAATTAATTGTTCTTTTGAGAGTAAAATAAATAGAGACTCTAATTTTTAAAACAAGAACAGTTACTTCAAATGTCAGAGTTTATACATTGTTGCCATTATTAAGCAATGAGAGTCAAATGTAAATTTGTATTGTTTAATCCACAGGTAACTTTCTAGTATATTGAAAAAGAATTTTTGCAATTTTAAATGTATTTGATAAAACAATGAAATAGGCATATTATATATATATATATATGATGGATTCTCCCGTCGGTTTCGACGTATGAGGTCATGAAACCACGTATGGTTGTCAGACAACCACACACGAATTTTGTTTAGAGTGGTGAAGGCTTGTGTAGTACCATCCACACTTTTTGGAACTGCTGATAACACACAACCGGTG
>JAUZSX010295600.1:0-13652 GCA_034780655.1 Idiosepius hallami
TTTCCAGCATCGAGGAATATACATATATATTAGTTAAGTGTAGACACGGAGTCAACAGGGGTCGGCAACTGCCAGTTACTCGCTTACGCGTTTTAAACCGAAAGGAAGTCTCTTTGTTTACGTCCGATTTAAATATGGTAGAACCTGAAGTTTGGCGCGCTGCATGTCGGAGTTAGCTAGTTTTTAAATTTTTAAATTCAACCATTTAAACAAGACTCATACAAAATTTAAACCTTCTTTGATGAGACTAAATCAATCAATAGCCGAAAAAATGTTTTTTGGTTATTTGTCGACATTAAAAAAAGCATTCTTTCTTTTTTTTTAATTATTAATTACTTAAAAAATAAAATCTTTTCTTAACATTGTTCTAATCATGTACAAAAGATTCAAGTCACAAGTTTTTTTGTGTTTAGATTTTTGAGGCATTTATTTGAAAAGCATTAAAACAATTTATCCCAGGGTTCGAAAGAATGAATAAAATAGAAAACTCCCAGGCTCGTTGAGCAATAAGTGAGTCACTGGTAATAAAACAAAAATTACAAAAACAGATACATTATTTTATCAAAGAATCGCAGCGACTCTTTCGTGTGAAACGGGAAAAATAAAGGAAACAAAAAGAGGAAAAGGAGTGTAAAAGAATAACAGACTGCCTTGTCCCCAGCAAAAAAAAAAATCACATTTATTGGCCTGTAAAAGTTGTGGGGGTATTTTATTGTTGTGGTTGCCGAGTGGTTAGCAATTGATAACGGAAGAATCGACAATGTGATCTGTAGGGAGAGTTTATTGCAGAGTAAATTAGTAATACAGAAGTAGTTAGTGATAGAGTAATCGACAGACATCCGGTTAGCCCCTCGCTGCCTTCTCATCTAATGGAACAAACAATCAGGTGATAGGTAGATAGAGAGTTTATAGCAGAGTAAATTAGTAATACAGAAGTAGTTAGTCCTAGAGTAATCAACCGACATCCGGTTAGCCCGTCGCTGAAATCCTCATAGTAGCGACGTAGTTTATATGCCCATTGGGCGAGTCCATGGTTCGGTAATCGAAAGGGGAGATAGCACCTACAACAATTATTTAAAAAAAATTATATATAAAAATCCTAAGTATATTTTCCTTAAATTTAAAAACCAAAACTCTAAATATAAGTGAGAATAGTAATACTGTAATATTTGTGATTTTTTTTTTGGCTTTTAAAAGGTGACCATTATTTTATTAATCTTTTTTCATTCTTCTTTGGTTTTCAGTGCTTGCTAGCAGCAGACACGTGTTGATAGCATGAAGCTAGGAGTGGAACCGGGAGAAATTCCTTTGGTCACTCCTAGGTCAAAGAATGAGAGATAGATAGAGATAGATAGGTAGAGAGTTTAGAGAGAGTTTGGTGGGGGGAAAAGAGAAATACTAGAAGAGGAGAGATTTTGGTGATATGTTCTTAGAGGGGTAAGGAGGTTGATATACAATGTTTTTTAGCATGATAGTAGTGACCTGAAGTCTCTTAGGTACATTCCTACAAGTAATTCAAAATTCCCTCAAGGATTCTAGTGAAAATAACAATAATAAAAATGATTATAATTGTCCAAAATTTGGATAAACGAATTATCAAGCCTAATCTCAAAGATTTCACTGAAGATAATAATAAAGATGAGAATTTTCTTTTCCCATCTACCTTTTCTAAGCGATTTTCTTCTTTTGGTTTAGTGTTCGAGGTTGGTTTCTTTTTGTCTGACTTTTTCTTCCAGTTTGCCAGTGACTTTTACGTGGTAACCTTGATTGTCTGTTTTTGTTTTGTTTTGTTAGTTTTGTTTGTTTGTTTTTTAATCTCAGGTATTCCTTTCTTGTTGAAAGAGCTAGGGTTAGAGTTAGAGCAAGAGCACCAAATAAGAGAGTCTGTAACGTAGCGGAGGACCTCTAATATTTACGTTGTGTGGAGCCACCAGGCAAACATTAAATAAAACATAACCAACCACTAGAATTTAAGAAGAAAAATTAGTAGTTAGAGCTAGAGAGAGAGAGAGAGAGAGAGAGGGAGGGGGAAGAGAGAGAGAGAGAGAGAGAGAAAGTTGCATAGTTGTTGAAGTTTTTGATGTGCCCTGGTATGCCATGTTTTGACAGTTCCCAGCGACCTCGTCTTGTCAGTCCCAGCCGAAAAATCTCTTTCTGTTTTCGTTGTGCTCCTTGGTTTGTTTATATTAGCCTTTTAGGCTTGCGTGCCGAAGTGTGCAACAACAGCTGATTTTAAATGCTGAATCAGCATTAAAGTTTAAGAATGCGTATTCATTGCAAATTTACTTACACTACTCCACTACTTCACTAAACTTTACAATATACAATATTCAATAAAGTACATCCATATTTTTACAGAGGGAATCGAAGAAAAATCATTATTGGTCACAACAAGGAGGCTGCGGAAAAAGCTTCAAGGTGTTTCTGGTTGAAGAGGGGAGAGCCATAGGGCTAGTTAAACACAGGCCGCAGTCTTGAAAACCCCAGTCGAGTCACCTGGAGGAGGGTGTTTGTTGAAAACCAGAAACACCCGGTGAGTCCAGGAATCAACCCTAGCGGTGCGGTGCAGTCGGTGTGGTGGTGTGCTGCTGGTGTGCATCATCGTTACCAGATGCTTTGTTAATTTACGTTAAACAAATAAAAAATATTGAATGGTGTGAGAAAAAAAAAGTAATGGATTAAAAGTTGAAGTTGAAATCAAAGAAGAAATAAATAAGAAAAGATGAAATGAGTTTAGGGAAATGAATAAATAGATTAAATTTTGGGAAATAAGTTTAATGTTGTTTTGTTGTTGGTGTGGTGTCACTGGTGTGGTGGTGGTGTGCATTTGCGTAACCGGACTACGTTAAGCAATGAGTACCTTTTGTTTTTAAATACAAAAATGTACATGTATATAAAACTGTTGTTGTACTTACGATTCGCTTGTCATTGTCAAATCTATAAATTAACGTATTTCCAATTGGTTAAAATAGTTTCTTGGTTAAGTTAGATCATTTATGAACTTTTGGGCATCCGTAGGAAAATAAGAGGAACATATGAATTTTCATTGAAAAAATGAACCAGGGGAAAAAGAAAAACTTCAATATAAAAAATGTATTGTTTTTTTTTCTATCTTTGTTTCTTTTTTTTTGTTTTATCTTTTCTTCTTTTTTCTTTTCTTTTTCTTCTTTTCGGTTGAGGCAATAGATTTGTTCATAGTCTTTACTCTTTACTCTGCTGCTGTTGCTGTCAAGAAAGCAGTAGCCCGGAGGGAGACAGCAACTGCACCCACCGCGGCTTCTTTTTCATTCATTGATTCATTCACATTTTTGTCAATTCCGTTGATTGCTCTTAAGGCCTCCACAACTCCACAGCCCTACACTTAAGATCATCATTATCATCGTCGACACCAAATCGGGATACTTGAAGATAAGAATAACGAGAATTCTCTCTTCTTTCTTTCTTTCTTTCTTTCTTTCTTATTCCATTTCTCACTGTCTCTTTTTTCCTTCTTTTTTCTTTCTTTATTCCTTCTTATATTTATTTCTTCCTTTCTTTCTTTCTTTCTTTCTTTCTTTCTTTCTTTCTTATTCCATTTCTCGCTGTCTCTTTTTTCCTTCTTTTTTATTTCTTTCTTCCTTCTTATATTTCTTTCTTTCTTTCTTTTGAATGAGATCTGAGTGTCGTTTTGTAGCCTGCTGTTGGTTACTGATGCCCGATAGTTTCCTATACCAAGTCCAGTCCGCTCGGTCGGTTGCCTGTAATCGCACTCGCACGTCTTGACCAGACTCAAAATGGATAGGGAAAGGCGGTTAGGGTTAGAGTGTTGATCGTGGGGGTGCAGGGTTGGCATGGTGTGTATATGTCCTGGTTGCATGGTGATGATGCACTGGGCAATTGTTGTGGAGGTGGTCCAACTGTAGAAAAGATATAGAAACATTTTTACCTGTGCCAATGTAGATAGTGTCACAGTGACAGTAGGTGCTTATAATGGCGCAAGCAAAGAGAGAGACAGAGAAAGAGAGAGAGGGAGGGGGAGAGAGGGAGGGGGAGAGAGGGAGAGAGGGAGGGGGAGAGAGGGAGGGGGATAGATAGAGAGAGATGGAGGGGAGAAAGTGAGAAAGAGATAACAAACAGATAGTTGGATAGAGGTAGAGGATAATGGAGATATTCTGCCAGAAAACGGCAGGTACTTAGAACATCTAGGATGGGGAAAGCGGTACGTGATGTGTGTGTGTGTAGAGTGGGGGTCTTTAAAAAGTTCATCTAGAGTCAGTGCCCATGCTTAGCTAGCTAGCACCCCCGACGCAAAATGCGCCTTGTGGCCCCTTTACCCTAAAAAGTTGCACCTCCTCAACATACTGGAAGGGTTATATCAATGATAATATATACATTGATTTGATAGATGTATATTTTTACAGTGTGATAAGGATTTTCTAGTTAATCCGAATAATTAATTATTTCGGTAATTTTTTTGTTTTACAAAAGATCTGTGAAGCCAATTTTTCGTATTACAAAAAATCTTGCAGCTCCTAGGGACCTTGCGCATCTCCCCCACCCGCAATCGCAGGGTCTGCGGGTGCCCTAAGCACGGTCCTGTCCAAAGTCCTAAAAGTAAATGTCCACCAACCACGACGAGTGTTTTCGATTTACAGTCCAGAAACCAAGGGAATCCTTTCCGACATCAAGCCCTACAGACAAAGTCCAACTGACCACCCGACAGACGAACCAACCACTCGACAGACCACCGCATCATTCATTCATTCATTGAGGGTCACTCGTGGTCAAGTATGACTGTTTCCCATCTTGGTTACTGTGGACCCTTTCGGGAGGACGCCTGTGCGTGATGTCTTTTTAACGCGGTCACAACACGGCCCCGTGGCAGAGGACCCGATTCCAATGGCATGGAGAGAACCACGACGACTGGAGGCCATCCTCTGTTGCAACCTTCAACCACCTTCAGTGCCGTTGTGTCACTGTGGACACCATCCACCACATCTGCGGTTGAGGTCTTGCACTATTTAACCCATAGCTGGAGGGAAGATATGGCTTCATACCTTTCCCAAGGGTATGAGTTGACATGTTAACGTAGACGGAACAACTTGGATTCGAACCCGCGTAGTACGGTTCCGAAGTCCGATTGTCTATCTACTAGACCATGTCGATTGCCTATACTGCATCCCGCCTGGGGACAGAAAGTTTTTATTGTATGGTCTAAGAGGTGTCTAGAGAAACATCACCTAGGGTGGCCTGCTCAATAGTCACCTCACTGATCCCCTCATCGACCAATGCTGAATGGTTACAAACAAATGATATCAAAGACAGTATTACCACGTACAGGGACGTGCTTATCCATGTAGCAGCCCTGACGCAGAATACGCCTTGCGATCCCCTTACCCTAAAAAAGTAACTTTCACCAAACCTGAAATATAAAGAGGTCCGCAAGTCAGAAAGTTTGAAAACTCCTGCCTTAAGCCAAAAAAAAAAACCCAAAAAACAACAACAACAACAACTTGCCTCAACATACTGGAGGCTTCTTCGATCAAACAATTAGAGAAAGCTCAGAAAGACACGGAGAGACAGACGGACAGAATGGAGATGGATTGATAGATTTCCTCATAATGTGATAATAATTGTTTAGTTAATCCTAATAATTATTTTGGTAATTTTTGCATTCCAAAAGATTTGTGAAGCCAAGAGGAGCCTTGAGTCTCCGTGGGAGCTTGTGGCCCCCACGCAACTGCGGGGTTTGCGATGTGGCCCTATGCACAGAGCACAGCCGTAAATATAGTAGAATGACTAGTATTTCATTCATTCACATCTCCGTCAATTCTAGCGATTATGTCTCCCCTGTCTGAAGTCTAAGAATATAAGCTTTACAAACAAAACCGTCCTTAAACGCATCAACATAGTGGAGTGGAGTTCAACCAACCAGGTTATTAAAATCACACACGCACACACTAAAATAAAAAAAAAACAAAAAAACACCATGCATAGAATGTATTTTAAAGAATTCAGCAAGGACATAAAATATATAAACTTTTCTAAGCGTGTTTTCTAAATTTGTATTTGAGAAAAGAAAAGGAAGATGAAGAAAGAAAAAAAAGGACTGAAAAGTTTAGCCTTTTTAAATTTTCCCTCTAAATTGGTTCTCTACACGTGAATCTTGTCATCTTGTTGTTCGACAGATCGTCGTTGCAAATTACAAAGAATGTGTTTTTCAAACATCAACGCTATGAGTTCCTCGACCATGTTTAATTCTAGACCTCCTAGTGTCTATAAAACTATCTATTTCAGTGGAATTTTTTCTCTTCCAGTGCTCTGACCGGAATTTGAAAAAAACAAAACAAAAAAACACCAAATACAAGGTATGTTTTAATAATCGCCATTTAAACAATATATTTTATTACAATAGTTATTTTAATGAAAGCGGATCAACTTGCAAAGACGAATACAATAGTCGGAAAGAAACATTGCATTAATCAATTTAATGTGTCTACGACGACGACGACAACGACAAAGATCCATGGCCCTAGGTATGATACGACATAAGCGTCTTTATCAACGGACAGGTCGTCCCAGACGTCTTCAAATAGAAACGCTTAGAACGTTATTGACGTAACACCCTGACTAAATATTCTGTATCGATGGTAAAGATGAGGACAAAACAATCACCATGTCGATATCAGTTTTCAAATCAAATACCAAGTCTTTTATGTAAATTCAATGCTAATGACCAGATTATTGAAAACTCTTGGAGAAATTGTGTCCCCGTAAGTCGATTTCATTCATTCAGAGATTTTGTTATTGGTTGTGTAAGGAAATAACAAATTTATTAATCAATCACAATTCTTGCAAGTTTATTAATTAGAAAAAAATAGTTTCGTTTATTGAAAATCTAATAGCAAAATTATATATATAATTTTTTTCTAAAGAAATTAGAGAACACCAACAAAAAAAGTACAACACAAACACTCATACATTTATTTGAAGTTATTGAGACGATACTATTTAGAGGAAGGACACAGATAAATTATACCCACTTATACGTATCCGTAAAATTTCTCACTGGTGGTCCAGCTAGTAATGATATATTGATATTGATAAAAGTTATTGTAATAATTAGAAGACTATTTTCAGTTCAGCATGTTAACTCTGAATATTGTTTACGTTACTTTATCGTCTTAAATATATTTTATTTCTATTGAATGTTTTCAATGCTTTTTGCTTCTATAATTTGTGTGTAAGACATTTGTTGTGACATTCAATTTCTATCCCTTCCACTCCCTGGATAATCATCTTTGTGCAAAATCCTTCACCGATGAATCAAACTAGAAACAAGAATCTAGAGTTCTTTGCATGCAAATGCAAAACCCTAGTGTTTGTTGCTGCTTTACTGTAATGGGGATTGAACAACAGCTGGAAAGACATTGGCAGAAAGTGCTGCTGCTGTGGCGGCGGCATGCCTATTATTTTTAAGACAAAAGTCACTCATAGCTTAAATCGTTTTTTATATATATTTTAAAAATACAGCACTTCTTTGTTACTTTGTATTCGGATGTGACCCTGTCGATTGCGCTTTGAAAAGTAAAAACAAAAAACGTACCGCATGAATAAGGATCTCCCTACCCTCCAGACTCCAAGATTACCTTCATTATTTCTTACCTTAATAGTCAGGTGCTCTACCGAGTGAGCTAATGGAACTGTAGTTACACCATAATTTTTTGTTGTGATCTAAGAAGTATAGTCTACTTAAAATCATTGAATACGAAATTCATGAGTTGACAAGCTTGAAACGTTATCATAATTTATCTCTCTTATAATAATGACTAATGTGTATTTTTAATTTGTATGTACTGCGTCACACAGTAAAGACATATTAGATTATATTTATTTATAATTTATTTTTTCAATTTTTATTTTTGACCACTTGAACGTTATTACTTGTACTTATTACCATTATTTCATGCTTTAATAAAAAAAATGCTATAAGTTTTTAAATATTGGCAGTGTCGAAAAATGAATTGACTTCTTGTTGAAACAAAACATAAAAATGCTTAACAACAAACCACGTGAGCAGATCTTCCTGATCTTTTGATGTCAGAATGTTGTTAGAAGTTCTCCTGCATCATGAGCAGGAGTCTCAGGGTCACGGGTGTTTTTCCCCTTTACCTGTACACCTCGCCTAAGTGGGGCGGTGAGGACCGACTAGCACTCGTCTTCAGAAGGGCACCATGTGGAAGCTCTCTTCAGCTACAGCCAACTTGAGCCGATCTCGGCTGCTGTGGTAATATGGCAGCTTTTTTTAGCCGCCTAGGATCCAGTCCTACCCTCTGGAGGAAGATGCGCGTTGATTCCGCCGGGAACCCACGGCGACCTCGATGGGGTAGATGGTCGCGTGCCACCCGTTCAAAATGGCTTCATCTTTCCTGGTATTTGTCCTTCTTTCTTTGGTGGGATGTAGCCAGCCTTTCTTTCCAGGGCACGGTGAGCTCAACCACTATTATTGTTTTTCTGCGCCTTGTTAAGAAGACCATATCTGGTCTGAGAGAAGTCGCTGCTACAATGCTACATCCTGCGGAAAGATAAGTTGCCTCTTCAGGTCCACACTCATAACCCAGTCGGAGGCGGTGCAAGATATTTGATGGTTTTTTTGTCTCTCCCTAAATTATTAATTGCTGAAAATTCTATAATAATTGGATGATTCTCTGAATTTCGTACATTTTATGTGTCGAAAAACGAAGTTACTTGAAAATGTTAGTTCTTCCCTAAATTTAACAGACCAATATTTCATTGTACGATTTTACTGAATCTATTTTCGTTTTCTTTATTTCCTTTCTTCAAGATTTCCCTTGTGAATCTGAGTGACCGGATGATGAAGTCCCTTTTACAATCGAATTTGATCTTCTTGCAGCGCAACGAAACAAAACTGAGGCGCGCACGGCTCAACCGCGGCACCCGCGACCTTCGAAAAATGACCCTCCTCCGCGTGGTCAGCCGAAGGATCCGCGGCTATGTGGACATACTGAAAAACAGCTGCTGTTGGGAACGGTTGATCGTTGACCAAGCTAACACCGGCACGTCGACGACAACCACGACGACGACGGCCACCACGACGACCATTACCACCACAGGTACTAGCACAACCAGCACCGCCACCAGCACTTGCACGGCGACTACAACGAGGGCAGAATATGGCAATTCAATTGTTGCTGATGTCTTCAGAGATGATCACCCAGTGGTGCTC
Organism: Idiosepius hallami; assembly: GCA_034780655.1. NCBI lineage: Eukaryota > Metazoa > Mollusca > Cephalopoda > Idiosepiidae > Idiosepius > Idiosepius hallami. Next base: position 9,227 of record JAUZSX010295600.1, read on the forward strand.
TACCGCAATCATTGTCTACAAGGAGCGGGGGTACAGAAATGTTTCGACCCAACAACAAATCAAATCGAGAGTCGGTCTTGTCGCCAAAGACGAAAAAAATCAGAGCCAGAGGCATGAAGATCTGTGGAAATGACTTTGGGTCGGGTCGGGTTGGTCGGCGGGGACGAGGGTGCCTGTGGGGGCGAGGCCACCGGAGGCTGCCCCTAAAGGCCAGAACTGAACTTGGTGAATTGGACAACGAAATGAACAAGAATTTCAAATTAAAAAAAAAAAATTGAAAAAAGGAATTGAAACTTCCCTTCCATTTCCAACCTTCTCTCTCTCTTGTCTCTTTTCCCTCCCCCCTCTCTCTCTTTCTATCTCTCTCTCTTTCTCTCTCATACTCACTCTCTCTTTCTTCTCTCTCGTCCTCTTATCTTTATCCCCTCTTCCTTCCACTCTCTTTGCCTCCTTCTCTTCACACCCCTCTCCCCATCCTTCCTTTTTACTCCCGCTCCCCTTCTCTCTCTTCCCCCCTTCCCCTTCTTTTTACCCTTTTTACACATTTCATTAAATCCATTATTCAAACTTTTTTTCTTTAAAACTTTTCATTTCTTCCATTGCTTTTTTTCATATTGCAATTTATTAGAAGGATTTTCAGAACAATATATATATATATATATATATATATATATATTATCTTTTTCTTGATTTTTATTGATTCAAAGCTGCTTTGAACGCCAGCGATAGATGTCTGCTTCATCACTACCTCTTCTGGTGGCCCCTTGCAGGTCGCACAGACCAATACCAAGAATGTCACCTTTTTTTCTGTCTTGTACCAATTCCTGCAATCAATGAATGACCTCGCTTTCGTCTTCATTTTAGTTTTGCTCCCTCCCGGAGCCAGATTTATTTTGTTTATGGCCTTTGGCCCATCAATCACTCTAAATGAGAGAATGAACGTGTGTACCAACCACACTGTACCAGTTGAAGCCAATAACCCCACCCCCGATCTATCTTGCATGAGAGAGTAATCACAACATACTTTTGGTTGAGCACATTGGGCAAAAAAGTTTTATGTCTTCTCTCGGGAAATTTTTTGGCGCTTTTGCAGAACAAGCAAATGGAGAAATTTGTCCAGAATATTTTTTTTGATCGAGGACTTACACCGGTTATAAGACAGCAATTTGATTAGCTAATCATGAGGATAATGGTGATGATTTTCAAAAAGCGTGGAAAGAAGATTTGACTGAATAGCAGGGCCTTGCTTAGAGCCCCCGCAACCGCGGAAGGAAACAAGCTCCCTAGGGGCCATAAAGCTCCTTGTCTTCGCAGATCTTTTGTAATGCAAAAAATTAACACAATAATTAATTATTAGGATTAACTAGAAAATCATTATTGCACTTATATGATGAAAAACATCAATCAATATCCATCTCTGTCTGTCTCTATAAATATATTTGTATATGTATTGTATGTATATATAGACTTTGGTCGAAGCTTATAGTATGTTGTTGTGGGTATGCAAGTTAACTTTTTCAGAGTAAAGAGGCCGCAAGTCTCGTTCTGTGTCGGGCCGCTATGTGGCTAAGAAGCAAAGCACAGCAGACGGCAGTGCAGTGCTGATGCTGAGTTATTGTTTTATTTATTGATAGTGTCATACATGATGGAGACGACGTACGACACGAATGCTTCTTCACCCATGAAATTAGAATAAATAAATAAATAAAATAATAAGTATCTTTTTTCCCCTTAAAGACCTTCAACAAGCTTCCATGCTCTGAATGATTCATTGATTAAACGAAAAGCCGAACAAATAAATGTTTTTCAGCCATCTTGCTTTGTTGGCGGGTTAAATAAAATCAATGTTGTTTGATGTTTTTACGATACAAACATTTGGTTTTTCTTAATCTTTTTTCGTTGGTCCTTTTTAGTTTTCTTTCTTTAAGGTTTTTTCTAATTGCTTTTCTTTTTTTTTTTTTTTGTGTGTCTTTCTTCCTCCTTTCTTTCTTTGCTATATTTTCGTTTTTTCGTTCTCTTTCCTTTCCGTTTATTTTCCCTTTTTCATTGTTTTTTCTTTCTTTGTATTTTCTCTTATTTGTTTCTTTCCCTCTTTCTCACGAACTCCCTTAGAGAAATTAGTATTAATTTCCACTCAGCAATGGGTGAAATAGTGTAGTAACAACATCAACGAACTCCTGTCCTGTCAGTGTGTTTTTTTTTTCACAACTTAATAAAGTAAAAAGTTTTATCACCAAATAATTGTTTTGATATTCTGTTAAACTTAAAAATTAATGAACATAAACACTGATATTTGTTGTTGCATCTGTACTTAGCCACGTAGCGGCCCCGTCGCAGAATACACCTTTCGACCCCTTTACCCTAAAAAGGCAACTTGCAACCCTACAACAGGCTTCGAAGAAAATCTATATATACATACACATACATGTATAGAGAGAGTGAGAGAAAGAAAGACAGAGATATACAAATTTTAACCTAGTGTGATAATGTTTTTCTAATTAATCCTAGTTATTGAGAAACCAAAGAGTCTTGCGACCCCTAGGTTCCTTGCAGCCCCCCCCCGCAGTTGCTGGGTCTGAGGAGGCCCTAAGCACGGCCCTGCATATATCGAAGACATTCAACTCATTAGAAGAGGAAGAAAGAAATAAACCCTTTCTTTTCTTAATAAAAGTATTTTCTCATATTTTTATTCATGGTACTATACATCAAGAAGGTTCTGTAAATGAGAGAGAGTTCATAATTCTGGGCAGTGCCAGGAACTAACAGTCTATCTCATGCTGCTAACTTTTCCTTTCTCCCCCCCCTCTTGATCACTCAAATCAAATTGTACTAACAATAACTGAAATACCATTCCTAAAAACAATTAGAATACATTTTTTCACTTAAATTATTTACATTTCTTTTACAATTATTTTAAATAGATTTCTGCAAACTTTGCCCCATTTTAATTTTATAATCCATCTATTAGCACTAGTTAAGAGTATTAGTAATAATGTTACACTTCGTGGTTGCATAAAGGGTTCAGATTGAGAAGTCTCATTGACAGAAGATTGAAGAGTGCATCCGTAGAAATGATGTGCCTGACAATAAAGATGAGAACACAAGTCCAAATAATATAAATAATTTCTTTTTCACACACACTTTCAGATTTCTATTCTCATCTTTATTTTTCACATTTATTGATCCACATGGGAAGACCTATTCCTATTTTGTAAACAGTGTGGGTATGATGTCAACCCATATGAAACCTATTGGTAGTTGGGATTGAACCTGTAATTTCGAAGTGATACATCACTTGTAGCTTTTATAAATCAATACATAGAACTACTACACCAAGGATCAGGTATCTAAATAATATCAAAGACTACCCGAGACCCATGAAATATTTCAGAAATATATATAAGTGGGTCTAACTCATTTGTGTCCTTGACATTTAAATTGGTTTGTTTAAATAATTTCAAACAAATATTTGCAGGTTAATAGATTTTTTTGTTTCTAATTTATGTGAAAAAGTTAATATTTCAAACAATTTAAAAGAACCACATATTTGAGTGAAAATGACACAAAAATAAGCTTTTATTTTAATTTTATAGATATTGTTCAGACTATTGTTCTCATCTTTATTTTTACCTGTTTCACTACATTAGTTCAAACAATATCTATAAAATATCAAGGATTATGAAAAAGAAAAGAGATTTTATTTCATCATAAAAAGCAGTTTTTCTAAAGAGACAACCTTTAAAAAAATTGATTCTTTGACAGTTGGAAAATTCCATTTTCATTCAGAGGGGTCAAACAGTGTACCAGTCATACTAACTACCAATGTATGATTGTATGTATGTTTCTCTCCCTCTTTCTATCTGTCAGTATGACAGAACATTTTTATCTAGAAAATAAGAACTTATCTCAAAGTCAGACAAACAAACTTTCATTTTTTACTTTTTTGTGCAAATTTCAATTCCCAAAATCTAGACTCATCTATCAAGTAGGGACCAAGTCTGAAACTGGTTAATACACTGCAGGATGTTGAACCATTCTATTTTCTGTTTTTTTTGTAGAAAGTTACAGCTAGAGTTCATGGCTTTGAATAAGAAGCCAACGACTCAAAACCCAATCTTCCTTCATGCTCATTTTTAGAGTGATGGGAAAGTGACAATATATTCATTTCCTTCTCTCCAGCTAGGAGTCAGTATTCTATTTAAGAATGAGATCAATGTTGTGCATAGAATCTGTATAAAAATCAGAACAAAGTAAAGAATAGAAGTAAAAATATCAGGAAAGTTATTTATTAAAAAAAACAAGCCGCGCGTGCGTGGTACCCCTGGCTCTCTAAAAGTCCCCGAGGGACGCAAAACATCAAAACATAGGTTCCCCTCATTAAATATCGGTGTACCAAAAATAAATATAAATAAAATACATAGCTTTA
>JAUZSX010295609.1:0-13652 GCA_034780655.1 Idiosepius hallami
TTTGTTAAATGAATATTCTTTTTTAAAAAGAATATGCTTTTTGTTAAAAGAATATTCTGTATGCCAAGAATATGCTTACATAAAAAGAATATTCTTGTCACAGCCCTAGTCATTATTAAACAAATTCTCAGATAATTTTCTTTTGAATAATTTCAATCAAGAAGCAGATATATTTTCTCTTAAAAAGCACAAAAATGTTGTTTACTTATATATAAAAATAAAATAAATAGTTGAATAATAAAATGAACAAAAATTAGTTTATTAAAACACATCAAAAATACTAAATCAGGGAAAGTTCATTCGAGATAAAAAAAAAAAAACAATATTTTTTTTGGAAAATATTTTCTATTTAAATTCCATTTCTTTATTTGGCTTTAGTGAATGATTGAATTTTTCTTTTTTTTTTTTTTTGAGGAATTTAAACATTTCTTACGGAAAGTATTCCCCAATCTTAATATTTTACATTCTTCAAACTAAGCAGAAGAAATAAAGTATATGTAATTATTTTAATGAAATTTTTGCTAAATAACAAAATATAAAATGAAACAAAAATAAACGTGCAGATCAAATCTAAAACTATAGATGATTAGATGAAAAACTAATATATTATATATATATATATATATTAGTTTTTTATCTAATCATCTATAGCATAAATAAATAGAAAAAATGTATATTTAATGAAAGTATTAATTTTATTTTGGCTTAATATTCTGAACTCACCAGTGTTCCTTTTCAAAAGTAAAAAAAACAAACTTATAATTTAAAAATTGAAAACTAAATGACAGTTTGATCATGTGACAAAGAAATTCTTCTAGAAAAATTTGAATATAGTTTTTAAAAAAAAAAAAAAAAAAGATTTTTGTATGTCATGAGATTTTTATTCTGAATATATGATTTAAACAGATTAAGAGAAGTAACAGTTATTTCTTTGTGATTGGAAAAAGAAAATTGGATTATAATTACTATTGTTGTTACTTTAGCTGCTACCATACAATTGGATCTGTAACTGTTCTGGATTGGATTCCTTTTCATTTTTCTAAGGGTCAATTTATACCAAATAAAATGGCCCTCGAAACAAGAACTTTAAAATAAGGTTTTAGATAATGATATTATTGTGGTTCACCAATGGGTCACTAAGAAAATACTTGGACAAGGATATTAAGTAGGAGGATTTATAGAAACAGAAATACACAAAGAAAAGTGGGTTGCCATAGCTAGGCCAGCATTTAGTCTGTTTATGAGTGAGTTCTGCAACAGATAATGAAATATTTTGTCTTTATCACAAACCTTTTCTTACATGTTTTTTCTCAAGTAATTTTTTTTGTGCATCTGCCATCTCTAGAAAGAAATAGAAAGTGATCACTCTCAAAGATTCACTAATAGTTTCTCAATTTCTTGATTAGAGTCATCCCAACTTGTGTTTGAATAGTAATAAAAATACTTAGGCATTTAAACATTTGTTTACAATCTTATTTTCATTTTAATCATCCCAATTTCTGATTAGTAAAAAAAATAATTAGGCATTTAAACATAAAATATTAAAGATTGTAAAACAATGTTTAAATGCCTATTTTTGAGAACCCCTTGCATAATTATGCGAAGGGGCAAAAAAAAAAAAATCTGCATTTATTCTCTAAAAATAAATGTTAGGCTTATATGAAAAATAAAAACACATTTTTTGTAAAAAATTTTAATGTTTTCTCTTGAGAAAATTTTTTTTTTCTTTTTTAAAACTGAATTTGAAATCTTTTAATATTTTCTTAAAAAAAACATTGTTTTGGAAGAATATCATTTGTTCATTCATTAAGATTTTGATTTAGATTTTAAGATATTGCAATTTTTTTGTTTATGAATGCAGAATTTAAAAATTCGGAATTTAAAATATTTTATTTTTGAATAATTTTAGATAAAAATAATGCAAAAGCATTTTCTAATCAAAAGGTAAAAATACTGCTATCCAAAAATCTTCATATTTTTATTAGATAAAGAATATATTTCTAAAAACTAAAATAATGTTGATAAAATAGTGAATATAGTGAATGAGAAATGAAAACAATAGAAGCTACTATGATTTATGTTAAAAGAAAGAAAGAGTTTATTGTGGCATGTATTCAGTAGTTAGTTTCAATACAAATTCTGAATCAGATATCAAACCATGACTATGAACACTCTTTCAAGCTAACATTTTTAATATTGATATTATTATTTATTGTATTGTACTCTAACAGCATACTGTCTGTCATGTTCAGATTGAGCCAGTTTCACGCAATGAATTAACACAAATTCATTTCGAGTTTCAAGGGAATATTGAATTCATAACCATTTCCCAAACCTGCATGTATATCCCAGTTAAGGGAGACATGATTTAATCCATAGCCTTGTGAAAATGCGGATTTATACCTTCCAAAGAAAGTCGTGTTCTGCCATTCCAGAGTCTGAGAACCTAACAACTGTTCCAAGTGGCTTAATTCATCTTTATATTTGCCAAAAATAAACTCAATTTTTCAGACTAATAGATTATAAAACAAATATACTTACTCTAAGAGCAGTATTTTTTTATATAGTGATACCTTGAGATACAAAAGCTTCAAGATATAATCTTTTTGAGATATGACAAAAATTTTCGCTTAATTAACGCCTCGAGATATGAAGAATAATATGAAATGATTATCGATGTTTAAAAAAATCCAAAATTATGAGATGAGATTGGTAAATGAGTGTTTGTTCGTTCTGCTAGTAACAAATCTAAATCTTTTTTTTCATTGTTAGGTTCTAATGAAAAAAATTAAAAACCCAATGAAATTTAAAAAATTAATTTGTGTTTATTTTGGCCTTTGTAGTCTCATGTGTGTGTCCTAACCCAGTTTCTCTCTCTCTCTACTTCTGGCATGAATCTTGTTCGCAATTATCACTCGCTCAGCTGGTGAGTACAACTCAACTTTCCATTGTTTTTATTAACATTATTGTAATATACACATATTGGTAATTTTCAATATAAATGTAGGTTATTTTGAGGAAATTTTTTATCCTTTGAATGGATTAATTTGGTTTCTTTTAATTTAAATGGGAATAATTGCTTTGAGATACGATTTTTTTTATTAGATACTACAGCGGTCATCAAATGAATTCAATTCATATCTCAAGGTGTCATTGTATTAAATTTATCATTTTTATTCAATAAAATTATTGAAATTCTTCTATAAAAGAAGAAAATATTTTATAGTAATCAATGCTAAAGATTTGATTGATTTTTAGATTATTTAAAAATAATTTGTATATTTTATCATGCAAAGTATAGTCCTTCTCTTTCTAGTTGTTAAATTAACAATGTTTTTGCAGATTAATCCTTTGGTCTTCCTTAGGTGATAATTTTTTTGCTCATAGTTAGGACTAAATCTGCACACAGATGTTTTTTGTGAAGTTTAAAGATTAGGACTATTGCCCAGATAATAAATATACAAATTATCAAGCCTCGTTTCATAATATTGAAAGCTAGTCATTTTAAATTTATTTGACTATTGTGAAATGAGACTAAAATTTACATGAGTAAATTAACTTAAAACACAATCACAAATTGGTTAAAAGTGTTTAACTGGTTATCAAAAACCAAATAATTTCATTTAGAATCGACATAAAAGCAAATTTACAAGAAAATAAACTTGCATTATAAAAGCAAGACTTATGTCAAAACGGAATCCATTTTGAAAAATTTGCATAGACAATTGGTAAATAGTAAAGGAAACAAAAATAAAAATTAAAATGTAACAAGAATTTTTTAAAATTTTCCAAGTCCAAGAAGATTTTTGCCAATTTGGAAACAAGTTAAAATGAAATGATGCAAAGCTCGTATAGCCAAGAAAAATCCATAAGAATGGCTCAATCTTCAATCGCCAATTTTTTAGAAACTTTGGTTTTTTGATTTTGTAAGCTTCCTTTTGAAGCTGTTCGCACTCTTTTTCCATTTGCTTCAGAAAGGTGCTAAAAGATTTCACAGTGCACATATTGATCGATTTCTTGTGAGTCTTTCGAAAAACGTTTTCAGCACGGTTTATATTATTACAATAATCCTGCATCTTGTTTCGATACGACTGGACCGAGGCGATGGCTTCTTTTTGCATTGTGCGAACATAATCGATTTCCTGAGAGGTTTTTGATTCAATAGCTTGCAGTAGTAGAGCCTTTTCTGTGTGTATCTGGTCAACCATCAGATCATACAACCTTGTCACGTCTTCTTCAACATAATTCAGTTCCATTAAACCGACGTCAAGTTCATCAGACATCCTAATAAAAGATACCAATTTCCGATAGATATTATTATTTAATGTTTCTTCCATCTGTTTCAACGGAATTGTTTTATGTTTCTTGTGTGATAAATGATAGCACTGAACGCACAAAGCCTGTTCACAGTCCTTGCAGTACATTTGCTGAGGCTCATCAATGTGAATCGGACATAAGTTTTCATTGTTTATCTTTAATTTTGGGTAGCCAGTTTTCTCTACCAAGAAATCTTTTTTTGAGAACATATGATTGAAAAGACTGTGTTCCGGGGCACAAGACCCGCATAAATCAATGTTACATCTTTCACAATAGTATTTTGCAAAATGAAACCCTTTGGCACAGACATCGCACAGTTTGGGAGAAGCGGGCGCTTCTATTTCCTCTTTTAAACAGTTAATTAAGAAATTGACAGGAAATTTCGAATGTGAAGAAATACTAGCGCGACATTCCGGACACTGAATGAAAATGCCATTGGAAGTATTCTTTAATTGTTCTAGGCATTGGTAACAAATTGTATGAAGACAAGGCAACCATCGAGGATCATTATATTCATCCAGGCAAACTGGACAATAAAGAAGACGGTTACGCACACGCTCAAGTTTCAGTTCTTCCATGTTTGGCTGCAAAGAAAAATTAAAAAACAAATTAATAAAAATCAATTAAAGACTGTGTCAGGATAACACTGATTTTAAAATGATGACAAGACCCGTCAACTCAAAGAAAGTAACTCATCTAGATAAAAGACAAAACAAACTGATTAAAAAAAAAAGGAATGAGCACATAAAACTGGCTTTTTTGTGCCTAACTTGGTTGGGTGCTCACTAATGCTTACTACACACGACCACACCACCACACACACTCAACAAACACTCTTAACCCTTTCGACCCTAAAGGGCCGACATATCGGCCTTAGCAAATTGGGGGGAAAAAAAAGACACATATCTGGATATTTTGAACCTAATGTGGTCCTGGTCCTTTAATAGAATGACTGAGTGACTCTTTAGTAGTTTTGCAAAGTCAGGGTGTAAAGGTTGTGGCTGTGTTTTCATTTGCTTTAAGTTGCCAAGGCCGATATATAGGTTCTTAGGGGTTAAAGGGTTAAAACTACTAACTGTTGGTAAAAAAAACAAACTAATTGTACTGGGTAATGGGAACCGCCGAACAACCGGTAGTGGGACCGACCACGCCCAGTTAAAACATAGAGGGAAGAATCTCGCCCAAATCAGGGCAACAAACCTCGTACAATCTAAAATTATAAGTTTTTTTTTTATTATGTTAGGGTGGCAGGATTTTGTTTTTTCTACATAAAAAAGTGGATTTTTTGTTTATTTTTCTTAACCCTATGAGCCATAATATTGGTCGATATACCGGCCCTGGCGACGTACGCCAGTAGAAGACATACCTCGGGCCGGCTCTAACGGGGTCCTAACGACACTGAGTGGAGTGAGTGAGTGACTATGGCAATTTTGCTAAGTTAATTTCCAAATCTAATTTAAATCCAAAACCAATATTTTTTTCTCTCTAAATATCTTAAAATTCGTCATTTAGAAATGTATTTCAGTTTTTTTTTCTGTTTTTAAATCGAAAAATTTTTATGAAAATTCTCATAAAAAAAACAAAAAAAAATTTAAGAAATGGAATTTTTGTAAATAAAATGTTGTTACAAGAAATCTTTTTAACTGGAAAAAATTAGTTTGTTATATTCAAATTTTCTAATAAAAGTATATTTAACTATCATTAAATCAAAAGAAAATTACGAAAAATGTCTTTAAAAAAAAATTGTGTTTTTGTTGTTACAAAAAATAAGATTTTTTAAGCTTTTGAATTTAAAATTAATTCAAATAAAATGTTTTTGTTTTTTTTTACGAAGACCGAAACAATAATTTGAAATCCAAAGAAATTAGATAAGAAAATCTTTTTTGTATCTTTTTAAGCCATAAACTTAGTAAATTGTTTCTTTAAACCGAAAATACTATTTCAAATTGAAAAAAAATAACAACCCGCAAACCATTTTTTTTCATCTTAAAATATCTCGTTTTTTGTCTTTTTGTTTAATATTTTTTTCAGTGAAAAAAGATAATTTTTTAAAGGTTTTTAGTTTATAAGTAATTTTTTTCCCTTTAAGAAATAATAATATAAGAAATTAAATATAATAAACAATAACCATTCTTAATATGAAATAAAATGTTGTCATCTTAAAATTAATGTTTCCTGCTTAAGTAGTTATTGTTCAAATTTAAAAAGCATGTTTTTGCCTTTTTTCCCCTCAAATAAATCATTTTTTAGTATTAAAATATGGTAACAACAAGTTTACAACAAAAAGATATTTATAAGAAACTTTGATTTTTTAAATTTTAATTAACTGAACTAAAAAAACGTTTAAAATCGGTTTTACTTATTTTTTAAGTTCGTCCAAAAATCATGGCCAAACAAAAAAAAATTAAAAATTCTAACAATTTCAAAATTCAATAAAAAGTCATTAAATCATTTAATTCAACTAAAAATTCGTTTAAAATCTCAAAAATTCGAAAGAAAAGTTTTTAAAAAGAATTAGGGGAGTAAAAAGCAAAATTTAAATTTACAGAAATTATTTCAATTTGGAAGAAAATCAAAATAAAGAAAAAAGCAAAATTAAATTATCTTTAGAGCAAACAAAAAGAAACTCACTTGAAATTTCAAATATTTGAATTAAATGAATTAAACATTGAAGATTCTTTCTTTCTTTCACAAAACAAGAAGCGAAACAATTTTGTGAACGAACCACAACACAATTATTTAGAAAAAAACAACAATAATAACCGAAAACGAAATATAAAAAGTAACTTAATATTTTTTTAAAACATTAATTTTAAAACTATTGATTGCATAAAATCAACAATAAAATAGGAGTTTTAAAAAATTTGGTAAAACGTTTTTCCCACCAAATTTATGAGATTAAGATTCAAATTTTAAAACCATCACAACAATCATCACTATAAAAATCATCAACATCGTTATCATCATCACCAACATCAGTATACAAACTCATACCGTCATCAACATTAATATCATTGCTGTCTTTATAACTTGCTTCGTTAAGTTAACTGTCATTTTTATTAAAATATTATAAATATACAAATTATAAATTGCATATCTTTGTTGAATTTGAAATTTTTCTTTTATTTAGTTTAAGAAAGCAAAGACAAAATTAAAAAAAACATTATTAACCCACTAAATTCAGTGTTGCAAGAAACAAAAAAGCTTTTGAAATGTTGTGGAAATAAGTTTCATTTAATTAGAGATTTTTTTTTTAAATGTTGACACTTTACTTACCTTTGATCTTTAGTCGAACTGTTTTTTTTGTCAACAACTGTGAACTTGCGGCAATTAAATAGACAGAACAGAATAATTTTTTCTTCCTTGTTTGCGGGCTCACGCACGTACAATGTAATTGAGAAGGATGATTACTTAGGTTTTTTGGGGTAAAAGAAAGGAAATTGTTAATCTCCTCCCTATTTATTTTCGGGAATAAAATACAGAAAGTGTTGTGATTGAACCCTTCGTTAATCAAAGGGCAATAATTCGTTCTCGTGTTTTGAATAAGGAGAATCGATTTGCGCCCCTTTGCGCTAGGAAAAAAAAACAACAGATAAGTGCTAGGACACAATCAGGATGAACACCGTATGTAAGAATGTAATTTTATTGGCTGATTTAATCAAAGTCAATTTTAATAGCAAACGAATTGCATTCTTACAGACGGTGTAAACCCTGATTCTGTCCCAGCACTTACATAATATTTTTGTTTTCCTAAAGTGCAAATAAAAGGGCTTGATTTATCAAAATTCACTTTAAAATATTGAAAATAAAAAAAGTAGGCAGACATTTTTTATTTTCATTTTAAAAGATTAAGTTTGTTAATTATACATTAAAACGCTAGTAATAATACTAAATCAATTGTTTGAAGACAAATATTTTTTCTTACTTTAAAAATACTTCAGTAGAGAGGTCTAGGTAGCGCCTCAAAAAAATAACAGTAGCTTCTTGGTTACTGGCTTTACATCTCTAAATTAAATATAAATTGTTTAAGTCAGGGCTGGGGATTTTAATGCACAGAAATTAATACTCTAGAAGATATTATAAATATTTGAATTTAAAAAGAAACGGCGTCATTTTAATTTATTTTATCCTTAGTAGACATTAAAATCTGGTTTGTACAAGTATAAGAAATAGCATTAAAATCTGGGTTTCAACTTTTGGGGCTATATTTTGGAGTAAACCCTGTAATTACGAAACTGAAGCATTTGACCAAAAAACAAGGTGATTATCTCCCATGATTTTCTCGAATTAATTTTCCTTCCTTCATTTTTTCAAACCCATTTTGTCCTTCCTTCATTCAATATTTTTTGTCCGTGTTAAAATTCACTTTTTCTTCTTCGTCTTGCTTCTCCGATAATCTACAAGATGGTGAAATTAAGTCCAGAAATGAAAAGCCGTGTAAGCAGTGTCATTTGGCTCGGAAAGACAATTTTTCACGTGGGTTTTATTCCCACAGTTATTTATCTTGGTAAGTGTTTTTTTTAATCCATAAAAATTAGTAAGAATTCATTAACTAATTGATTGATGTTTATTTACCAATAAATCATTAGTTTTAATTTTTGTAATAATATTAACTACGCGTTTACTCGAGTTATCTTCTACTTAAGCGTTGAAACCTCGTGAAGAAGTAGTTTAGTTTAGTGTCGTTAATGTTAGTGCAAAAATCTAGCAAAAACCAGGTAAATTATCAATATGAAATTTTCTCCGATTATTAAGTGAATAATAAACTTTTTAACGGTTTTATTTTATTTTTCGTAATCGATATATAAACAATTTTGCTGCTGGTCACTGCAAGAAATACAACAAACTACAACATAACGAAGTTACAACGATAAACTAGAAGATTATTACCATTTGCACATTTTCTGAGCATTTTAAAATCGATGTTGATTATTGATAATTTTGTTTTGAAAAATTGGGACGAATTTAATCACTTGGATTTTCTTCGAAAACTAAATGAAAATAAAAATTTTGGGGATTTATTATCTTGTAAATTTTCTTGAAAATATTTAGTTCCCTTTTTTTTTCTAATTTGACCTTGTGATGACAAATTCCTTAAGAACTTAAAAGAACGAAACCAATTTATTTTATTCGCATTTTGTTGTGCTTTAATCTTCTGTTTCCATCGCAAACGTATTCCCCCCAACTCTAACCATCCCATTTTGCTTTAAATATCAACCCTAACCCTAACTCTAACCCCTTACCAAAGAAATGAGAAAAAATCGCAAAATAACCAAATTAAATTCATTTTAATTTTCTGATAACTAGTTATTGTAAAAAGATGGATAATTTCAAAATGCAAGCTCAAACTCCTTCTCACACAGAAAGACATTTTAGTCTTTAAATCAATCAATCCACTAAATTCCTCTCCTCTGAACTTAACTTGTCTGCACAGTAAAAAACGTCTTAAAGCCAGATTACGCCATTCCAAATAACTCCACAACTAAACATAATCCATAGAAAAACATTAATGTCTCTCTATAACAATTGATCTGCAATGGGAAATTTATACGACAGTGTGTTGTATGAGCCCTAAGCATTTCATAGACCATGTAAGTATATTTTGCTGTGGGACTGGGCTTAAAGAAAAATAGCTTTGAGTTTAGCTAAAAACACTTGATATTCTATGATTGGCATGAGTCTGGACTTAGGATAAATGCACAGATATCTGCTGCACTATGTGAAAAAACTCATGTAAAACTCACTTTTCTTATCATTTTTCAAAGTTCCTGAGATGAGGTATGATCAATTTTTCTAAAGTATTTTTCTAAATATACTCATAAAACTCACCTTTCTAATGTGTATTATTAAAACTATTCAGATCTTGAGCAAATATCACATCTAAAATTGTTTTTTATGGTATTAAGACATTTAATATCCACTTTAATGGTTTTCAATGGCAATGGTATTTTTTTTAGTTTGATCTTTAAACTGGCAAACTATTTAAAAACCCGAAACTGAAATTATAAAACGAAATGGAAAAAGAAAGAATTTTGGTTCGGGTCATTCTTTTAATTAGTTTTAATGCTTTTGTTTGGTTCAGTTTTTTTTTATATTGATTCTGCTCCCGACCCCCAAAAAATGACCACGGCCAATGAAAATCTGTAGATAAAAAAGTGGATAAATGTCACCACAACAATTTAATATGTGATATTTTTTCAAAGCAAACGTGAATCTTCCTCCAAATCAACAATCCTTAGAACTGGAAAAATACTTTCTAATTGGTTTTACTCAAAGAGCAGTCTGTTCAGAATGTAACATAAACGCTCTTCTCCTCAATGTCAATTCAGATTGTAATTCTTGAAATGTATCTTGATGCCATTGCTATTTTCAGTAGTCGAAATTCTTTGATACTCGTCTTTGTACTTATTTTAACGTTTTTTTTTTTGTTTTTTTTTTTGTAATTCCAAACTTTGACTCTTTAGCAGCTTCAAGCTTATAACTCCAATTTATTTTTAATTCCATGATTATCTTTTTTTTCTTGTAGGGTTTAAAAAAGGTGCAGATGAAGGCATGCCAGATCTGACTCCATTTAGGTAAAAAATAAAATTCATCCATTTTATTTAATGATTTTTTTCCCATAATCTTTTAAATTTTGTTTTTAATAATTCTTTCAATACTAACAGCCATTTTCTTGAAAACCTTTTTGAGATTTTTGTATCCACTGATTTAAACTTTTCTTAAATTGTTAGATTACGTGCAACACATCTGATACATACAGATTAAAAAAATATATCTTGGATAGTTATGTTTGTACATAGCTTTGAATTCAATACTTCAATAGATTAACAATTTTATTTATTTTTTTTACAAGCTTAAAAACCTGTGCTAAATACTATAAAAAGTATGGGGCTTAAAAGAGATAATTCTTACAGACTTTATGCTGTGTATTATTTTAAAAAATCATTCATTGAGAGCACTTAAAATATGATTCATTTTAATCAAAAAAATAATTTGAGTCTAGTTTTGATTGTTTTTTTATGTTTTTTGAAAGATAAACTAATTTTCTTTTACCGAAGTGATTTTTAATAATTTGTTTTAACTTGAACAATTAATATTCATTTGAAAATAGTTTTGTGGATTATAAATTGGATCATTAAATCTTAATCCAATAATTCCACTTTAATTGTTAAGTGTTTGATTGAATATCATTTTTGAAATACCTAATACCTTCCTTCAAAATTGTTGGCCTAACCTAATTTAGTGGTTTCAATCGTAAGAAGACATAATTCAGTCTCGATATTCAAACTTATTTTTGGCGTGAATGTTTAATTAATATTGTTCTGTTGATGATCCTTTATAGACCCTTTTCATTTCAGTTTTTCGCTTAAATTGTTTGTTTTTTTAACTCTTTTTCATTGTATTTTTTCTTTTTTTTTTTTCTATTCCTAGTTTGCTTTGGCAATGATGAAGGGCCACCAATAGACTGAGTTTTCCTGAAAGCTGATGATTGTAAACTTTTACAAATTGTTTCATCAGCAAACCACAACTCTTTATCTTCTTCTTCATTGTTGATTTAACAAATTATGTTTTCAAATTCTTGTCATATCTTCATTAAATTATTTCAGTTTAAAAATTGTTGTTTGAGTGATTCATTGAATTTTTTTCCAAAGTGACATGTTTCAGTTTGTTTTGGGCAGTGAAGGTAGAAGAATGGTGAAGTCTGGAGTCGTATTATACAACATCAAATCCACTCAAAACTGTTACATTGATATTTTTTTGCTGCCTCGTTATGATGAGGTTCATTATCTTGCTGGGAGTAACTCATCTAGGTGAAGGATAACATTGATTCCAAAAAGTCTGATAAATAAGCATGTTAAAATGGCCTTGTGTCTAAGTTGTTTGGTTTTTGTCCCAGATCATCATTATTATTGATTGTTAAAAAAATTATCTTTATTATTCTTCTCTTCACAATGTTTTGTTTTTCTCCAAATGAGTAAAACTAAGAAAGCTCAAAATTGTTTGTTTCACTGGGTTAGACCGTCATGATCTAACATAACGGTTAAGTCTCTGGAATATTATCCCAGTTATTATTGCCTTTGGGTGGGATTGAAACCTTCATCTTTAGATAATGCTTAAATAGAACTGGATTCTCAAATATTATTGCCTTTGGGTAGGATTAAAAGCCTCATTTTAAGATAATGCTCACTTAGAAGTATTGAAACTCAAAGCTTTTATCCATTGCATCAAAGGACCTGCATTGATAACCAAAAACACATGTCAAAGACCTAACACTTGATATGATTGACTGAAGGAGAACAGTCTAACATTGTAGATTGAATAAAGGGTTAAGTACAAAGTTCTGTGAAGGTTCCTGATTACAAATCTATCATTAAAGAAGAATAAAACATTGTGAAGATAACTTTAAGGATGATGATAACAGGAGGAATACTTAGACAAATTATCAAACCTCATTTAAAGGATTTTGAAAAAATAAAAGGATTGAAAATAATAATTCAGTGTAAACTAAATCCAATACATAGGAGTCATTCCAAAAGTAATGCCACTCATTCTGTAAATCTGTCTTTTAAAAATCGAAGAGCTATAAAGACAGCAGTGGTACCATTAAAATGAGCAAGAATTTATTTTTCTACATGAGCACCACCATTCTCGAACCACTTTTGCAAAAGATAATCCATTTTTGTGTTTGGAGCATACTTTGTCACTCACATCTCTGTCGCCACTCTGAAATTGATGAATCAATCTTTAAAACTGTGCTGAAATTAACTGCATTGGCTATGTAAATGTTCAACAGGCACCAGTAAATGTTGATCTGTTCAATTTTTCTAAAATATTCTCTTCAGACATCAACATCACCAAAGTCCAGTTAAGTCACATTAGATCTTCAATGTTAAGCAACATAGAGCCTGTTCAGTACTAAGATAGGTGACCACTTAGAAATACCACATACCGTACCAAGCTGGTTGGTGGTTCTTGGGATGATCAAATCGATTAAAGACTTTGTTGTGGTGGCTATCTCCCCTTTCGATTACCAAACCATGGACTCGCCCAATGGGCATATAAACAGTCACCTACGTCACTACTAGGGAGAAGGCAGCCACAGGATAACTGGATATCGGTTGATTACACTATCACTAACTACTTTCTGTATTACTAACTTCCTCTGTTATAAACTCTCTATTTACCTATCACCTGGTCGTTTGTTCCATTAACCGGTTGATTACACTATCACTAACTACTTTCTGTATTACTAACTTCCTCTGTTATAAACTCTCTATCTACCTATCACCTTGTCGTTTGTTCCATTATTCGGTTGATTACACTATCACTAACTA